>JAPZDW010000006.1:9459339-9471421 GCA_029814725.1 Acanthurus nigricauda
TTAACCATTTTGTTTTGTTTAATCAAAAGCGTGTAAAATTATATTCACTTGTCTCAGCTGTGCACTCTGTCTTTAAGACTGCGTACCGTACCACTCGCGGTTGCGTAAGGGGGAATGTGTGCTTCACTGTCTTTGCATCATCAGTTCTATAATTGTCCAAATCCACCCCTCACCCAGCTTTCCAGCTCCCCACAATGCCAGAGCAATGGTGCAGCAATAAAGCAATTCTAAATGATGAACACACATTTATCCCCCGAGGTGAAGAGCGGAGGCTTTGATCGAAATGTACAGTACAATTCAGCAAACACAGCCACTTAACAGCCACAGATGGCCACATCCTACAGATGGCCGCTGTTATAAATACACTCGCAGTCAGGCTCTCACAAATGTCAAGCTCTGTAATTAAATGCAATGATGTGCTACCTTAATTACTTCAATTTGACTTAGTTACATACCTGTGGATCGACACTTAGCCTGTTTTTTTCTGTTTCGTTTGGCACCTGATCATCATCTAGTTTAACTCACACAGAACTGTTAAAGACTTGAATAGATAAAACTAGCCAGCAGCTTAATGTGACAGTAGTTTAATGAGATATCCAGCAGAGATTCCAGCAGAGGAAGTTTAAGCAATATTTCACTGTCATCATATAACATTTAATAACTCCCTCTAGCTATTGATGCCTTCCGACAACTCTACTTATTGTACATTTAAAAACTCAAGGACTGTGACCATTTTTTATCCAGGAAGACCGCTCTTTTAAGAGAGTACCTTTGTCTGTTTTCAATTATAAATCGAAGTAGAAAATAATAGTGTGATAGTAGGAAATCCCTCGACAGGAGCAAAATATTTTTGTTTATCAGGAAGTTAGTGTTTAACATGTGAATACTTTGTGCTTTCAAACGAATAAGCCATGTAATTAATTTTGAACATGTCTCATTTAAACTGACATATATATATATATATATATATATAGTCAGGAACGGTGGAAAGTATAAGCTTCACATACAACATTTAACAAGAAAGTTGTGCATGAATGATTATGTAAACTGCTCAAGAAACTGCTATTTATATCTGAAATGTGTCTTTACTAGATGTATTTTTAAAAAGTTACTACAAAATTTAATTGTTGCTGCTTTGCTATAATTTCCTTTACAGTTGCAATCATGAGCCTTAAGTAGATAATTCAATGTTCCTTCAGGTTGGAGTGTCGCCAGCTCACTTCTCTCACCTGCACTTTTGTTTAAATATTTGTATATATTTCTTTAGATATTTCATTGGTTATTTGCAACTAATGACTATTTTCATTACAACAAACACAAATCTTCACTAAAGTAGGTCTATATAAATACATCAGCTGATGTCAATTTACTCTGCATATATTTAAGCAAACATAGTAGTGTTAGTGTAATGGCAGTTCTTGGCAAACTGGACTTGAGGTAATTTAGTAGCATTGTCACCATGACACAGTTTGTCCGCCAGATGGCACTGACAAGTTGATTTTTCATCTTCAGAATGCCTCATTAAAAAACGAACAGACAAACAAAAAACAAGATGTGTGGACTTCTGTTTTTTTTCCTGAAAAAAACCCAACTGGCAAATGTTAAAAGGGAATATTTTATTCTTTTAACATTTGCCAGTTCTATGTAATAAGTTGCTTTAAAATACAAATTCATTATTACAGGATAGGCGTCCCTTTTTTAGTCTATAATATTACAAAACTTGCCTGTCCTTAAGTTCTTCATCATATATTTCCTGCACATTGGTATCAGATCTGAACTCAGCATCAGCAGATAAACAGCTTTTAGGTACTGAGTATCACTACACTACCATGAAGTGCAGAAAGCAAAAACAATGTACAAGTAAACTTTTAGAGATTTGTTTCAGACAGACTTCAAAAATTTTAAACCTTTCCTCTAAAATTGTTGCCAGTTTATTTTCTGTCATTAACTAACTAAGCAATAAAACACTCGACAAATCACTTCAGAATTTTTATAGAATATGAAAAAATAACTGCTGAAGTTGGTGTTTAACTCTGCAGTATGACATTATGTGTATTGTAGCAGGTTCCTGTGCTCTGTTATACAACATTAGCCTTGAATAAAATCACCTGTAAATGTCACAGTTAAATAAGTATGCCCACTTCTCACATCTGTGTTAATGTGAGCTTTCTGGGGGGGGGTTGCTCATTTGAACAGCAGCACTTGATGTGCTCTCAGCCTCAGCTGACTTATCTCTCTCAACTCTAAACTTAGAAACTGAAATGCAAAATGTAAAACATCTGCATTACAGTCGCCATATGTGAAGGTGAGAACATTTTCTGTGTGTTTCAGAAATGAATTCAAGAACATTTTAAGCTTGTGTTAATATTTCAGTGGGAAACTGAGGACCAAATCATGTTCATGTGAATGCTTTAGTAATTAATGTGTGTGTGCCAGCCTGTGTGTGAGGTAATTAGGGGAACTATGGCAGCTGTTTATGTACATTTAAAAGAGAGAAATATGAGAGTTTGTATGCATATAAAAGGGATCGTTTGAATTGGCAATATACAGGACGCGTGCAGGTTTTTTTCTCAGATGATGATCCTAATATGGCTGGCCTGTATACAGGATTATATAATTGTGCTCTCAAGTGAGAAAGGAGCTCTGCACTCACATTTCCTTTGCCAAAACTTGAGTTTTCTCTCAAAGTTATAATTCTTCTGATGAACAGTATGAGCTTACACTGTCACAGGAATGAGTTACAGGAAAACAGCATAATATTGATGATAATTATGTAAATGAGAGGAACGCACAAGCGTTCCCACCCACACAGGCATGCACTAACATGCATATGCTGTTAAGAATATATCATGTTAGAAGTAGCAAAAGGGAAAAACTGCTCCCTGTGGACCAAATTCTGACAATATTTCTATTGATGTACATCCACAAGCCTCTAATAATTCTGTCTTAGATCTTCAGAAAACTCACCCAGAAATATGTTTCCTCCATCCTCCTGTGCCGCTTTGCTTAAAGACTATAGTCTTTGTGCAGTGTGGTATGCCTCTGACAAAAAAGTAGGCCAAGGACGAATGCTGGTCATCTAAAGAGGCTAAGGCTAAAGCAGTGCATCCAGATCATGGGGCTGCTGACTGAGAAGTGACCGGATTTATCTCTAGTGGAGGCCAATGGCACAGATTTTAGATTACTGCTTGTTTCAAATGATAATGCACACAAAGATGTTTAATTTTGATCTAAAATATCAGAATAAAAGTTGCTCTTTAAAATGCCGGTTTCACTTAAGAGATGCGGGCTTATGCAATGGATTATTTTTAGTATCACTCAAATATTAAAATACTCCTGTCCTTGTTGGCTTCTACCTTGCAGAATCTCCCTTTCCCTAGTCCAAAAATAATCAGTTGGCATAAAAACCGAGAGACTGTTTCTGAGTTGTCAAGGCCAAGAGACACCCACAGGTGTCTGCACACTCGCTCAAGGAAGTGTCACTTTTTTTGGTGTTGTTTAGGGAGGTATCATTGTGAAGGTTTTGGCGGGCTGCTCGCTGGGCTTGTCTTGCTCTCAGTGTTGCAGTAAGGATGTCACCGCTGCTTCCCTTAAGTATAAACTATCCTTAGCGCAGGTGATGAGTGTGGTGTACCATGCGTGTGTGTGATGTCCTCAGGAAACAGGCTGGATTCAGGGATTTTTTTTTTGTGTCCACAGGGAGAAAGTAAACCAATGTGGCTGATGTATGTAACATTCATTTCCAAGAAACATAAAGTAAATTTTGCCACAAGATTGCTCTCGTATGGTCTGTGTACGTGCGTGAAGGCAGGCTTTGAGGTTTGTCTGATGCAGTGGAGCTTCACACCTGCTCTACTGTAACAGGAAGTGAGAATGGGACTATAGGCATATAGTCATGCACTTCAAGAACCATGTGATGTGCATTTTTGCCTTCTTTTCCCATGAACTTTTGGGTTATGATAACTGGTCTTCACTTGTTTTAATGAAAAGTATACAATACGCCCTTTTTTGTCTTTTGAAAAAAGCAAACTAACGTGTGGAGGATGAGTATGAAGAAGGTTGGGAAAGAATTGCACACCAGTTTCGGTTCTATGGGCCAAAACCGTTAAAAACATGGTTTAAAATACTCACTACTTTTTGTAATATAGAAAAAATATTAGTTGATAACAGTGCAATAAATGTATTTATAAGTTTGGAAGAAGATTTTTATTATTAAGAGCTTAAGACTTGGAAAAAAGACTTTTTTTTTTTTCTTTGCTACCATGTGGGCGTGGTGATCAAATTTCAACAGACACCACCTCGTCATCACATTTTGATTCAAACTTTGCTAAAACCTGATTGGTGCATGTTAGAAATGCGTATTCCAAAGTTTCCCAGCCCCCTTCAAACCACAGAGAGGGGCACAGACATGAACACAGAATAGAAGAATCTAACGTGTAAGACTCCAAACTCATCTCACTTTGGTGGAAAGTGTTGCGTTCATGAGGGTCCCCATCGCTCACAGTAAGAAGCTAATTAAGAAAATGAGTTTTCAGGGCCTTTACAGCTGACGATTAAAGGAACATGCTGCTGCTAAGTAGATGGCATACCGACTGGGCCATTGGTCTTTGCAGTCTATTGAGGGTCTAATATAACTACCTCTTTGACACTTATGCTTACAAAGAAATTATTATTCTCCAGCTCAGATAGCCTTCCTCACCGTGCCATGTAGCAGCATGCCTCACACATAGTAATGAGTCAGTTGTGAATAATTTCATTCTTTTAAATGGCTATTTGGTGCTAATAACAGAAAAGTAAGAGCTGTTAACATCACTCAACATCATCAGGGCATGAACAAATCTCACAATGTGACAAGGACACACGTGTGCCCCCGACCATCCAATCATGCATTGAGTGGGCTAGTAATAGAAAATTTATATGATGGTCTATTTATAATTATCGATTGTACACATAACTGCAAATAGGAAGCCAAATTGTGCTAATTTTCATACCAACCTCATTTTTTGTCTAAAATCAGCATGGAAGTGTCACAACCAATGATTGCCGTGGGTTTTGTATCCATAGTGATTCTGTTTATCTCTCACTGCCAGATTTTTATGTACTGTGCTGTTTAATATTTTGTGTTTGCCCTTTTGTGGTTGATATGTTTGTTTGTTTGTCACCAGGGTCAACAGATGCAAAATAGATACTACCGAACTCTGGTGCAGTTACTTTTAATTATGACCCATTCCTGTAAAAAATAAACAGTAAAAATAAAAAAAAATACAAAACAAACATACAAAAAACACAAGAGAAGGACAAAAAAATTGGAAGTGATATATTCCACAATGTCCTGCCAATAAACTGAGAGGAAAATGCAGCTCTAGAGTTGCACTGTTGCGCTGCGATACCACCAGGTACATAGCAAATTAAACTCAAACCCTCCCTGTGGTCCTTGATACGTCAGAGGAAGTTGGAAGCAAATCATGTTGCTACAGAAAACAGTGGCAGAGTGTTGTGGGTGTTACACACTTACCGCCGCCATGACTAATGCATGCTGAAAATTGCTGAAGGGGTCATTTAAGTTTCAAGTTCCTTGATGATTACATCGAAATGTCATATACATTGAATGCAAACAAAAAACAGAAACAGAACAATTATACATTTATTCACCAGTGCAACCGGATAGACAACAGTGACATTTCAACTCCCTGACTATTTTGTCATGACTTGTCAGTGCATGCTGTCTGCTTGCATTGCCATTTGGCACAGCGATGAAGCAAAACTAGACACACAGTGAACAAGATACTTCCCTGACTGACATTAGCCTAGCTGACTAGCTTGCAGTAAGCTATACTTGCTGATTATCCCCACCAGCCCACAGTTTGCTAATTAATAAGCAGCTGGGGAATTCCAAGGCTGTGAATATATTCACTTGTCCACTGCAGCATGTAATGATACAGCTCACATTCATCCTGCTGGCGTATGAGTCTGAGTTATAGAGCAGGTGGTAGGAGTTGAGTTGTTTTCCAGTTCTGTAACCTTTAATGTTTGTGTGTTAATCTGAAAAATACAGACATTTGGCAACAGATAACTGAGGGGGATTATCTAACCTAGTTGACGGATGGATATATATGTAGGTACGTAGAGAGACAGACAAGCAAGTAGGCAGGCAGAGAAAGAGACAGACAGACAGACAGACAGACAGACAGATAGACAGATAGACAGATAGATAGATAGATAGATAGATAGATAGATAGATAGATAGATAGATAGATAGATAGATAGGTATGTCACATCATTCTTCATTTTGATGGAATTTAATTAGAGTGTTGTACACTTTGGGCGGGCTCTTTCCAACTGTTGATATCAAACAGATGTTATTCTCAGTGAGGACTTTTGCTGGTGCACCATCTGTTCAGACATGTTGTATAAATAAGCACAGATCCCTGCCCTTGACAGCGCTACCGTCTTCCAGTGGAAGAACATCAGTCAAAGGCAGCAGTTAAACAGCACATTTATTTCTCAGGGTTTTGAGTGGTGTATCCCTGGATACCTGCCGGGACAGAGGGATCACCTACATCTTTCAAGCCTGTGCACTGAGAGGTCTCAGGAGGAATCTTAGAGGTCTCCATGCAGTCAGGTGAGGTGAGATTCCACAACTGAAAACTCTGAGAGACCTTGATAACTATACCGTGCTGAACTGTTTAGTTTTAGTATTTTCATTAGAGTTGGAAAAACCACTAATTCCTGGCTTTGGTCATTGTTTTTTTTCTGTTTGTTTGTCTGTTTTTTCTTTTTTTTTTTAACAGCCCACCTAGGTATGTATGTGTGCCTGCACGATGCTATGCCTTACTGTACGTGTTTGCTTCTTATTCATCTTTGTCATTTGAATGTTAGTCAGACATCTCAAGGACATTTTTTATTAAATTTTAGCTGGAAATGAGACATGACAGTCTATGACTGTTAAAGCACAAACTGCAGAAAAAAAGTTAAAATGGTTAAATTTCAGACTCTTTGCCTGTATATCAAGTAAGAATCAGTAGGGATCAGGTTTGTGTGGTCTGTATATTGATGTGTTGGCAGGATAAAAGTCTCTCAAAAAGCTAATTCATTAAAAAAATCAAAACACCACAACAAAAATGAATAAAAAAAAACATGTCCAAGTCAGTTTCACAAACATGTTATGGAGAAAAAACTAATTGTATATACGATTTGTTTACTTTGTACTTTTCAGAGGGGATGACAGTGTGATATCTGTGGTACTCCTGTTGACCCATCTCTACATGGGTATAAGGAAAGACAGTTTGCTGCAAACCTAAATTACAAACAGATTAATGAAAATTCATGAAAATCCACTACAGGATAGTCCCTGGTATGATACAAATTTTCCTGAAAGGCTTTTGTGTTTAACATTCAGTTCAAAGGAAACAAACAAACAAATAAATAAATAAATAAAGGTTCACTGGTTTCCCTGAGGAGGAAGACATGTGATGTGATATTGGTGGGATCAATGAAGTACTTATTTGATTGTTATTTATATGATGATTTAAAGAACATAATATCTAATAAAATATCCTTAGTTCTGATGATTTATTTTGGATAGATATGTAAAAAGAACAGGAGCTGTAATTTATAACAAATGTGGGGTAGAAGACTGAGTTCTTTGTTTGCAATGTAATGTCGTGGGTAAGAAGTTCTGTCTAACAAGTCCTTCGCCACTGTGTCACATGAGTCTTTATGGGACTGGACATTTGTAGGTGCATTACACAGAACACAACATACCAAAAACTAATCCACAAAAAACAGAAAAAGAAAATTTTATTGCAATTGAGATTGATGTTCCTATCCCTACAGTTTTTGATCTTTGTACTCTTATACTAACTAGATGAAATGTCTCACATATCTATAACATAAATTTCATTTTTAAAAAAAAACAAGATGGAAGGCGATTGGACAAACACTCTTTCACATTGATTGTTCTTGCTGAAGTTGGTAGAGAGAAGAACCATTAATAAATAATAAATTCATGCCATTAAAAAAAGGAAAAAAAAATAATTGCCTGTAGCAGCAGGAAATAAACACCAGGACATCCAAAACTCTACAGCATTAATTTTAAAAAATCATTAACATAATATTTTTATTTATAAAGCACTTAAAGCGCAAAAGGCAGAGGAAAACCGTTACACTAATAAATCATGTTGAGAATGTTAATGTAGGCCCAAGTTCTGTGATTTTATAAAGGGCTTCTTTAATAGCTTCGACAAATGATCAATGGGCACTACAAAAGCATTAAGTAGTTTAGTAAGAGTGACAAAAACCTAAAAATGAAATTAATATTCTTGCTCATATTTTTTGCATCACCAATAGAGGTTTCCATGGTTAAAAAAAAGAGATACAGCTCATACAGCTTATCTCAAATTATAGACCTAACAAACCTCGCCAACCCATTTATCTCACTGTATAGTGGACTGAAAGACCACTGACCAGAGGCCTGTTATTATTTGTCTGACGCCCTTATCAGAGGGACAACATAATTTATCGATGCCTTTCAAAAACTGTTATTCCCATCCAATCTGACCCACCTATTGTTATAGTCAGGTTAAGTTTCAATGCACAACATGTAGCATTCCATATGAAAATATCACACTGAAAACAACTAGATCTATATTTGTTGAACTACTCCATCAACGTTCAGACTTAGGGCCCTATCATGCACCCAGCGCAAAGCCGATGCGCCAGTGGTGCAGGTGGCAGTGCTATCTTACACCTGGTTCAAATGTAATTTTTGCCACTAGTGTACAGTAGCAAATCCATTTGCCCCAGGTCTGTGTGCCCAAGAGCGGGAGGTCTGAGAGTGAGGGCAGAATGAAGGCGTGGCTCAGTGCATTTGTTATCTTGTACCTTGATACAACTGGTGTCAAATGTGCCTTGCCTTCAGACCAGCTAGTGCCAGTTGTTTGACAATAAAGAGAACAACTGATTGTTAACCTGGCAACTAACCTAACCTAACCTCCTTATGAAAAAGTTTTCGCCATTTGAATATACATCTCCTTCAGTTCCAAAAAAATAAGACTTTAATTTTTGTTTTGGGGCAAAATTCTAAAGGCTACTGCTTGACTTGATAATGTTAAAGACCCAAAACAAGCAAGGAATCTTGGTGTAGAAGGGCTTTCAACACAGTTCAAGACACAGTACAGCAAGAACATAATCATTCATAGTTATTAACCTGGGCTCTAAAATAGTGGTAAAAGACCAAAGCTGGTGGATCTTGGCCCCTCTGGTTAGAAGTTTATATGATCCAGTTCAACAAATTGTTATTATAATTGTAAACTCTACATTACTCATTATTAGGGCCATTAAATATATAAAATCAATGAAATGGCTCTATTTAAACAGATTCCATGTCCCTCTACTAAATTAATCATCAAAGTGCTGGACATCCAGTGTGACTGTGCGGCCTACAAAATCATTATGTCTTTTTACATGAAGATTAAACCACAACTACTGTACCTCAGCCAGTGTATCGGGTAGTTCCTTTACTGCTAACCATTTAGTGTTTTTTTGTTCATATTTTCATTTTGCTGCTGTAAAACATGCCCACTGAGCCATTTGCTATCCAGTAAGCTGAAACAGCCTCCCCCGTGCTTAACAGATGTAATGGTTCAGGAGAACTGCATGTTCTACAAACCATGAATATTTTCTTTGACAACACCGTGTGGTCCTGTTTGGAAACAGTTATTTTTTTGCCACACTGATTAGGTGGCTTTAGTAACCTACATTTAAAATTTTATTTGGATATAATTAATGTTTGCCAGGGCATACAAACACAAATGCTAAGCAGAGTAAAAGAAGGTTAACTGGTCAGAGATGTGGTGCTGAAAAGGGCGAATGAAAATGGTGGGAAGTTGGTGCTGGAAAGGTGGTGAGGCTGTGTGTATCAGAAACTTCTCTCAAGCAGAGGTGGGCAGCAGGGATGGGCTGCTTGTCCAACAGAACAGGCTGGGGAGATGGAGCTGTGAAGCTGTGAATGTGTTGCCAAGGAGCTGCTGAATAAACAGGCTGTGAAGAACAGACAGTGGAGGAGGAGAGAGAAAGCCAAAAAGGCATAGCAGTGCCTTCATGTGTGCCACCAAGGGGAGTGGGAGGAGGGGAGGACTATGTGGGTGTGTATTTGTGTGAGTGTCTTTGTGGCAGTGGGTGGGGGGTTGAAGCCAAACCGGTAGCTGACATCCAGGCTTGGTGTGAGAGATTATGGGGAATGGACACTCCCTGGAGCAACATTTTCCAAGGAATTTGTGTGTGTGTGTTTGTATGAGTGTATTCATGCATAGACCATATGACCAGTCAGTAATTTGTTCATTTTTAACAATCGGGTGGCCCAAACTAATGCAGTATCAACTATAAGCCTTTATTTATTTTTGGTGAATACTTTACCTTTAATATATAAAGATCCCCTATGACATAGAGGCAGAATGAAGAGAAAAAGATCCAAACACAATTTTACCACCTCAGCATTAAAGGCAGCTTCAAGGATTTTATCACATTACAGTTAGGCTACCGATACTTCAGAACTTTGGTCTGGGCCACAGACTGAAACTTGCACAAACCTCAGTCAAAAGTTTGCACTTTTAACAGTGTGACCTGTTAGAGTGTTTACAATGAAGAAGCTAAGTCAGTGTTGACACAAGCATAAAACTGACCTAACATCCAGAAGTACTGTTGGCAACTGAGGTTTGTGCAAACCACAAATATGTTGAAACTTTCTATAGTTATGATTTATTTTGGTCAAGGTTAGAGTTAGAAAGAGATCATATTTTGGTTTTAAATATCTGGTCTTCAGGCACAAACATGGGAAATTTCCTGATGTCTTCATAAAAACAACCCCCTTTTATTCCAAGAGCACAGAAGCAAAAGGTCCCAACATCTCAAAAACAATCAGCTAAAAATTTGTATGGCTCGATAGTTTGAAGAAGCGCTCACCGTCGACTTTTTTTTTTTTTCCAATTTTCTATTGACCCACTCTATATTATTTTTGGCTGAAATCAAAAACAGATCAAATACAAAATCTGAAAAAAAAACTTTGATGATCAGTGTACAGTAACAGTGAATTTTATTGGCTGCGTAACTTTGAGCAGGGAGGGACGTAGGAGACTCACAGGTTGATCCATGCAAACTGTGATTTTTCACAGTGCAGAGGTGTTGCATTCCCAGTGTACTATTCCTGTGATGACACCTCCTCTGTCTACTCCTACTCAACAATGATTAGATGTCTTATCAGGCAAAGTATTCAAGGAAGTATGTACTTATGAATTTACAATAAAAACACATGTGCACTGTAGGCCTGAAACAGGCAAGTGCGCTGATGCCATCTCATTGTGTTCTGATGTCACTAATGAATAGTCTACCTTTCTGATGCACAGATTGGATCTTAGTAAGATCTTAGTGCGGGTTTTTTCTGCAGTTAAGTGCTGCTGTTTTTTGGGGTTTTCTTTTCCACATACACTGTCAGCCATGACACAGATGACTGGGTGCAGGTCATTGGATATGCGGTGTTAAATTATGGACTGAGAAAAGACAACCTCTGTGGTTGTGAACTTGATTTGCATATTTGCCATTAGAGTACATGACGGTCCATATTAGTTTAACTCTTGAGGTCCAGTGTGCAAGATTTGGTGGGATCTGTTGCCTGGATGCAGAAAATATGTTATATAATAATCATAATCTAGTTTCATCAGCATATAATCACATGAAAGTAAGAACTGTTGTATATTTATTGCCTCAGAATGAGCCCTTTATTTCCACAGTGTTAGTTGGTTGTTTTTTACAGGGTCCACCATGTTGCAGCCCACCAAAAATTCTCTAAATTAAAAAAAAAATGGCTCCACAGATGGCTGCACGGTGGCTCTGTGGTTGGCAGCGGCGCCTCACAGCTAGAAGATCCCTGGTTCGCGTCCCGGTTAGGGTGCCTGGGATCTTTCTGTGTGGAGTTTGCATGTTCTCCCTGTGCAGAGTGGGTTCTCACTGGGTACTCCGGCTTCCTCCCACAGTCCAAAAACATGCTGAGGTTAATTGATTATTCTAAATTGTCCGTAGGTGTGAA
>JAPZDW010000006.1:9985128-9995620 GCA_029814725.1 Acanthurus nigricauda
ACCATCTCTGTGTATTTGTTCTACATTCGGATTGGAAACAGATGGCAGTGTGCACATGCCTGTCTGCATTGACTTACGAACAGTAAAAAAAAAACAAACTATATGCTCCTGTATTTGTTGCTGGAATTACTTGTGTTATAGTCAATAAAACATAGTATTTTTTAGCATTAATTACTCTTTTGGCTATGAAATGATCCATGTTTCATTGAATCTAAAATGTAATCGTAACAGCAAGGTTCTGCAGTACCCATACAGTCAGATGGAAACAGAGCCATTAAGTCCACCAATTAAGTCTGACACTTCTGTCCTCAGCAGAAAACACAGCTTGTCCTGTGTGCTGAGGAATTTTAGCAGTCATGTGGCTAATGAGCGAGTCCAGGTTATGTCGCCCATGTGTACGAAGTATAATTGACACTGGAGCTCCAACATTACTCTGCATTACCTGGCTTGGTGAGCGCTCCTGGCTCTGTTAACAGTCCACTGCTCTGCTGCAGAGAGGCTCGGCCTTCGTTGAAAGCCTGCATCCATCTGACCTCATGCTCCCCATTACCAACAACGCACCCCCAGGGCTAAGTGTTAACATTGGAACACCAAAAATGTGAGGCCCACGGACCAATCGACTTTGATCTGAATTGAGATCAGTGTGGCTGACGACCCGCAGCCAAGTGGTCACGCACTCGCTGCCTTTGATCAAGCCATGCTGTTCTTGATGCTGTCCTCCTCCAATCGTAACTTCTCTGTTCTGTTCGCTGCTCGAGGACTCTCCCTCAATAATTCTCTCCTCTATTCATCTTCTATCTCACACACAAACTGTAAAGGACAGAAACAGGGAAAAAATGGTGGGTTTAGAGAAAACGAGACATTGCTAAAAGTGTGTTTCACACAACCCCACATCTGGCTCAATCACCTCTCTGAAAGTGTGTGTGTGTGTGTGGGTGTGTGCATGTGTGTGTGTGTCTGAAGCACCACGCAGTCATCTGAGGCATCTCTAACTCATTCTGTCTGCTTAGATGTGCCTCGAGAACAAACGTGTCATCAAAGTTTGAGAGAACATCTGTGCACCGCTGCCGTGTCACTGTGTCCATTTAACACAACATCTGTAATGAACACTGACGTCTTTTAACCCTTCATATCCTCTCAGGCATACCCAACCTTTTTCCCTGTGACAGCGACAATAGTCACAAAGTGCTTGTTTAAAGGGAAAATACAAAGCATGTTGAAAGTGTGAAAAAGGCCTACAACAAGTTACATCCCTTGTTGAAGATTCAAATTGAAACCCACTCAGCACTGCTATGTGGCACTATTAAATGCATTAGCATCTCTAGAAGAACAAATTTAAACATTAAACCAACTGCTGTATGGAAGAATAACTCCACAAAAAATCTTGCATAGAGCAAAAGTACAACATAAACTCATAGTTACATATTTTGGGAGAAGTGGACTGATGCCACTCTGGTTGTGCATTAAGCATGAGGCCAGAGTCAGGATGATTAGCCTAGCTTAAAAAGACAGGATGCAGAAGTAAATGGCTACCCTGCCTTTTTCCATCAACAATATGTTTATGACAACTCAAATTAATACTTAATTTTGCTGGGAGTTCATTCATCCACACTGTGCTTTGCATTGTGTATCCACTAAGGGAGGTCACTGCATTTGCTTGTTGCTCAGCAAGGAATCGTTGCAGCACATTGCTTCTCTTTAGGCATGAGTTAAAGAATTAGAAAGTTTTAATTAGTGATCTTTACCCTTAAGAGAGCCAGACTATCTATTTTCTCCTGCCTCTACTCTTTATGCTAAGCTAAGCTAATTACCTCCCAGCTTCAGGTCTGCACTTCCTGCACAGCAATGTGGTATTAATCTTCTCATCTAATGCTTGAAAAATAAGTGAAGAAGTATAGAGGAAATATCCTCTATAAAGTTAAAAATGACTCATTTTCGATTTTGATTATTTTTTTCTTTGTAAACTTGTTCTCTCCACTTTTTGACCAAAAGCCACTGAGATATTTTTGTTTATTTTGAGATTACAAACAGTTTTATTAACAGTTATTATAGTTTAATCATTAATTTTTCAGGGGAGCCCATCTTCAGCAGAAGAGGGGCCCCGACGTTGGGGAAAGCCTGTATTAACCACATGTCTGATGTTGCTGACAACCAACCCCCCATCACACTGCCACCTGTCCATCACACTGCAAACGGCTCAGGTCCGTCTCCCATTCAAACATCCCAGTCTGTCGCTGTCACTGCGAGGAGGCCGGTTACTGCTCAACAAGTCGAGGAGCTGCTGTGGAACGAGACCCCACCAACATCAGCAGACTTCACACATCTTCAGACTGAAGGATCATCTGTGATCTGCTGGTGAAGGTTCATAAGAAGCAACATCTCGTTTCTCTCAAACCCCAGATCTTCTCTGCTTGTGCTGTGAAACCTGGGTCGACCATCTTTGCTGCTGGAGGTTCTGGTAGAAGTTCATGTTGTCTGCTGAGTTTTTGCTCAGGTTGGCTGTAAAACTTGTCTGATAACAAAACAAGACAGGAAACAAGCTGCTCAATCAAAAGTAGACTGTAAAGAGGCTAAAGAGCAGTGTGTTCTTCCCCTGGATCCATTGTTATGATTAAACTGTTGAAGAGAGCCGAATCAAATCCAGGTGAGGCATTTAGAGGCAAAATACAGAGTTAGTAACTTTGAGATGTGATTGGTTGTGCAGCTGTTTCAGGAGAAGTCTTCCTCAGCTCCAGAACTCCTGTTTCTGACTCTCCATCAGGAGCTTCTCTGCTCTGACGGGATCTCTGACCTGGTTTAACCAAACTTCATGTCTGAGTGACGACAGCTGAAGCCAAGAGCCCAAACAGCAGCCTACATGGCAAAAGAGTCTTCCAGTGTGGTGTTTATTTTAATCTCGTGATGCACAACCCCACGAACATGAGACTGATAACTCTGGTATTTTGTTGAACCTTAATGACCTGAGCTGTGATGTGATGGCATGGTAAGTTAAGGTCCGTAATGAATTAACCGGTGCTATAAAATCCCACTGTGATGTTAATGTCATGTAATTTGGAGTAACAGAGCTGCTGCTATGTGCTGCGTTTGTTTCCAGACTACATGAAAGGTTTCTAACAAAACTAAAATCAAAACATGACAAGAAGCTTCCTGTGAAATAAACACGTTTTGGCAGCCAAGAGGACAGAAGAAACATTATTTATGAAATTATAATGGCTGAGGTGATCAGATCCCACTTCTCACCTGACCCTTATGTAACTTTTAAGTTAAAACTTTTACTTTGTAGATAATATAAATAATTTAAAAAAATAAGCAAAAAAATTTAAAAACAATAAAAAAGTTTTAAAAACTGAATGGCTTACTGTGGTTGCATTGCGTTGTTGGTTTCTCTTTTTTAAATGCAGCAGACACCCCGTAAAACAAAACATGCCATTTTTATAAAACATCATTATAAATTAAAATGTGCAGAACTTCTTAAAAAACGGGTTTAAAATATGGGCCAAAAAGTGTTTTTCTAAGAGTAATATTATTTAAGCTTGCACATGGATTAAGAAGGTTTATTAGGTGAACAATGCCATTGACTGCAAGCCTTCGCATCCTTACAGATACATAACACTGTGCAGGTCTGTGAATGAGCTTTTTGGTTTAAGTGGACTCCCTGCTTGTGACGAGTCAAAATTACTTTTTCAAAACGTGGCCTCTTTTGCTAATACGAAACAGTCATTTCTTAAGCTTTAACCTCAAACGTAGGCCTGCAGCTCAAACACTCTTTCCTGAATGGCAGAAGCTTAATGACTAATGTAATTAACACCTATGCAAGCAGTACTGCAGGGAGCTGGAAGCTTTACTGTATGAGACATCTAACTTTTGGCAAGCACAACCTTTTTTATTATAAGCACATTAATCAAAAAATGTACTCTTGTTTTTTTTAAAAAAATTCTACAGTGCCTCCTTTTGCTACAGTGCCAGAGGTCAAATTGCCCAATTATGACAGCAGCAGTTTCTAGTTCTTTATAATGTCTGACTCGTCCATGTTTTAATAATAAATAAAAGGTCCTCTGTCATTTCACAGAACAGAACCTCGCAGATTTTTCCAAAGACTACAGTAATATTTAAGTCACCGTATTCTGTTACTTCCTACAGGGAAAAAAAAGTGAGCCAAGATGCTCAAATAACATTCACTCTATTAACTATTAAATAAATACACCTAAAATTTCCGCAAGGACACAAACATTCAAGAAAATAAATACAGATAAAACTACAAAAACTGAACACGTATGTGTGAACATACAACTGCCTTCATAACCCCAAAGGGAGACCCCATAAGTCATGCCATTTCTATAAGAAAGTTTAAAGGCTCTGAGACATCTTACACACTGCCACAGTGAGTTTGCACTTGATGCTGCTACCACAACAGCCTGGGTTGGCAGCAAACATGCAACTCTTATTTTCAACCATCCAAGAGAAGAGAAGGCACATTGTCTTCAGCGGCATAGTCTCCCACTGACTGTGCTGTACCTTTAAGAGATTTCTTTACAAAGTGGCCAGATTAGATAAATTATACACTTCAATAAAATGCAAGGTTGTGAAGTCTGTATAGAAAATTCTTTCTCTTCTCGAACAGTCTTCATTTGCCTCTCTGACGGCCAACCAGTCGGTGAAGTTTCTCACAGTTGTCCAGCCTCATTGACTCTGCCTTCTGCTTTAACCGTTCGTCTCGGTACAGTTGTCCGAGGTTTGCCAAGTCTGATTCTAAAAAAATCATGGAGATGAAAGAAAGATAAGTAACAACTTCATATAACAGCTTTCTACTATTAAAGAACTACTTTGGTGTTTGGGAAACGCATGTTATTTCTGGAAGAAATCAGGAACACTTTTACATCTGTAATAAATACAAAGTTAAGGTCAACAGCTGATTAATTTATCATAAAGACTGGAAACAGCTAGCCTGGCACATCAGAACACATATCTTGTTTTAGTGCAAATACATAAATACACTGTTTTTGGGGGTTATGTGGCATATTATTGCTTTGGTAGGACCAGTTGCCAGGCAACCAGAAGATTCTTAATGCCTCTAGCTGCTGACTGTTTTGTATTTAAAGGTACCTGAGAGTAATATCTGTTCTGTCATCTCACTTAAGCAAAAATAGCATCCTTCCCAAAATGTTGCACTAGTCCTCCAACAGTTACCTTTTGATGCAATGTCAATCTGAAGGTCTGCAGAAAACTATATGAAAAACTTATAAAATGTCAAGATTTAAGTGTTTATCAAACTCACTGATACCCACACTGTATCTAAAACAGTCTAAGCTGTATTAGCTGCTCACTTACTTTGCTGTTTCTCTTTCCAGCAGCTGCTCTGCAGGTGTTCAATGTAGTCACTCTCAATGGTTTTCTCCAGCTCGTCCAACGCAGCTCCACGGTATTCCTTCTCAAAACTTTTATCCACATAATATGGTACACCCATGTGCTGCGTTTCTCTGGAAACTACCAGCCCCAAGGCCCTAAAAACACAAACCCACCATTTAAATGTATTCAGCAGAGCTATGGTTTCAAACACAATGGAACACAGCTTTGGTTCTGTCAAATGTCAGTGTGGTTCAGGTTGACAGTGGGACACACTCACGGTTTATAGAAGAGACTGTAGGGCGGGTTAGTGGCCATCATCTGAGTAAACACTGATATGAGGATTAGCACCAGCACTGGGAGAAGCTGCAGGAACGCTGTGAAGGTGTTCTGTGGGAAGATAAAATCAGCACAGATTACAAAGCATATCTTACTGTATGTAGGCTGTGCTGATACACTGTGCTCATGCCAGCACAGTGCTTTTTCTGTCTTTGAAGCAAAACATGATAAAGGCACTTCACTTTTAGGGAAAGCACATGTATGCATGAAATCAAACATGCAAAACAGTAACAGAGCAGCTTCAGACCTGCTGAAAATGCATCCATTTTGCGATGGTTCCTTAGAGCATGTTAATGATCAGAATAAGGCCACTTCTCCACAAGTGGCTCACAACATGATACTGTGGTTGGTTAACAGGGATTTGTCTTGTAGTTTTGTGAGTAACTGACCTGACTCTGGTTGTCCTCCACCACCTCCTCGCGCCTCTCATAAGCACGTAGACGACGAGGCTGATAAAACTGAGAGTAGGAGGCTCCCTGGTTGGTATACACGTGGATATTTCCTGAAAAGAGACACGTGAAGTTCTATAGTATCTGCTCTTATAAAAGAAGACAGAAGATGAAATGCCTGCAGTACAGCCGACAGAGACAATAACAAATATTACTAGAAAAAAATATTAAATTCCACTATTTGATGACTGCAGTCATCATCAACACAACACTCTATCCAACGAAACACTAATACACCGCCACCGACCTGTGGGAAACCTCCCTCCAAAGAAAATGTTAAAGAGTTCCTCTGGAGAAATGTCGGCCTCGAAGTCTCTGTGGAAACTTCGGTGGAATCCATGGCGGCTATGGCTGGAGTGTTGGGGTGCACTTGAGGCTGCAGCTTGATCTCCGTATTGATCATACTGCTGCCTCTTCTCTGGATTGCTCAGGACTGCATATGCATTGCCTATTGCTGTTATGAGAGGAGAGAAACATTTGGTCTTTGCACACATTAAATCATAGCAAAATATGACAAACTGGGAGACTTTGCTCTTTCCATTATTTGTTTTGGGTATGTACTAGAAAATACTATGCTGTTATGGACTCAGCTAGCTAGCTGTTGGCTACAACTGAGCCTTGTCTCCATAGTTTAGAAATGTTTACATTTTAGCAATTTGATACTATTAACATTGTGCTGAATTAGCTATCAGCCCCTGTTTGCAGTGTACCCAAGGAAATGTACTATCACTGCATTGCTCTTATACTGAAGAACCCTTAAAACGTAAGGATTCTTATGCAAGATCTGAAGTTTTGTGTGTCCTTTTTAATATCAATCTCTTTTTCAATTAATTTTCAGTAGATTTATTGATATTTTTTACTAATGGGCATCTGTGATTAAGTCCTTGAACACACTTGAAACCCTCAGAATTTTGTTTTGTATTTGCAATTCTGTATGGTATAGATACTCTAATGCAGGGAACTGCTTTTTTGTAATGAAAGGATAGAAAGTGAGAGTTTAGCCCATAAACTGTGAATCAAATTTTGTGAAATAATTTGTTCAAAATGAATTTTTAGAATTTGTACGTCATTCTGTGTGCTCAGATTTCACTGTGCTATGACTCAGAGAATAAGTACTTTTTTGACACAAATTGTGGTAATAGGGTGTTACGAGAGGTTTTTCAACAAACCTAAATTGCACCATGAGTTGTGTATCACAGTCATTAGTTTCTCCCTGTAGCTGCTGACTGTGCTTGTTAATGGACAACTTCAGCAAGTTAAAGGACTGTCACTAGTTGTTTTTGGAACACAGATGTGCACCTGAGTGTTTCACTTAATGCAGCATTAGTCTCATCTCTCTTCCTCTTAAAACTTGTTGAGCAAGATGTATTAGATTTAGACTTGTTTCAGTATGAGATTATCAGGGCTTAGGGTCTGTTTATGAACTGAACATGACCTCTGTCTTGGAGGTGGTTTCTGCTGGATCTGCTTGGCATTATTATTATTATTGTTATTATATGAGTAGTGCTCAGCGATAGGGTTAAATTAGTCCAGCAAAAATAATTTTATTTCCTTTAGATACAATAACAACAGGCAAATAATAAAAAATCATCACCATTTTAGCTCACACACACCCACAAAAAACTGTTTTTCTGTGTGCCTCTACTGACACTTGTACCTTTGAAAGCATCTGTGGCTCCTGGTGCAAAGTTCTTGTCAGGGTGAAACTTTAGGGCTAACTTCCTGTACGCCTTCTTCAAATCTTCATCACTGGCATTTTTGGGAACACCTAGGATTTCATAGAAGTCCCTGCAATTCTTTATCCTGCAATAAAAAAAGCATAATCCATGACAAACCCAGCCGACACTTCAGGCTTAAAAAGAAGTACTCTCTCAGACTTGTAAGGTTATTAAGTGTTCATACTCTTCACACAATAACGAGCTATGTGCCTTTTAACAGAGAGTTCCATCCGACAGTGTATGACCACAGCCAGGTTACTCAGAGCATATAACACAGCCAAAGTTATATACTGAGGAACAATGGTAGGGGTTAGCCTGTCACCGCCCAACAGTGTGAAAAACTAATATTGAAAGTGGTAAAGAATCTCTGTGCACCTGAGAACGCCCTGCCGTTGCTCTTCAGTGTAGCTCTTCTTCTCATCACCACTTGTGGTACTTGTTTCCTTGTTTCCAATGTCCTCGTCCCTCCAGCCTGTTGGCGGAGGCACGTGGTTTGGCTCTGGAGCAGCTGTGCCTCCATTTCTTACTATGGCATCTATTAGTACTACAAACAAGAACACAGAGTATAAGGGCAACTGACAGATCAAGACAGTTCAGTCAAAATCACACTGAGAATTATGGCAACTGAGCAATATAAAAGAAAAAAAAAGCATGTAGCATCTTAGTTACAAGTTTTTAGTGACATCAACATCTCTGATACTACATTAAACAGGAGGGGCACCATTTTTCCAATACATGTTGCTTCAAAAATCTCTTAGAGGGGTAAGGAGTAGTGAAGTCGATTTAAAACATTTTCATATTCAACTCATTCAGTGACCCCTTGAGCCTTATTGGAAAGCTTTTGCTCAGAAAGCTTTTGCTCATTTATCTACACTAATAATTTATTTTCTTTTACATATCACCCGTCTTTTTAAGTGAGAACAATGTTTATGATTGTGCACTGTATGTCTTCAGTTTTGTAGTTCATACATAACCTGCCATTTTTATTAAACATGCTGTAGACTGTGACATTTAATTGCCAATATGGACATTGTGAGGGAGAGAGGATGAAAACATGCCGTTTATGAAAAAGCAATTAGGCAAGGTAAAGCAACTGGAGACACGGTCAGATTTTGACAGCTCACTGTGCACTATGTAAGGGGGAAGGGAGCACCCAACAACCCTAAATTTCAGCATGAAGCCTGCACAGATTGCCAAAGCATGCTAGCTAATTTTGTTCCCATGTAAAATGAGGCAGTTTTGTAACCCATCCTGAATTCACACATTTTCCACAGATATTAGAGTGGGATAAGTTTGCTAGTTGACCAGTTTTAGCTGGACAAACTGCCACCGCAGAATGTGCGTCAGCTAATTTTACCTCTGGCCCGGGTGCTCGGGTAAATATTCTGGGCTTCATACAGCAACTGCAGCGCACGATCTTTCCGTCCGGACCGTAAACACAACTTAGCCTTCTCTATCAGCCGGTCTGCTTCGTCTTTATCCATTTTAACGTTACGGGAGTGTTTTTGCTGATCCAGCCGCTGTCCAAAGATGTCTGTCCCTGTGCAGAGTGCGTCAATATCATATGGCAAGGCGAGCCGCTACAGCTAACGTTGGCTAACCGATTAGCTTTGGTTTCAGACAGCTGCGTAACGTTAGCTAGGTGCAACTCCGCAGTCACAGTCCTTTGCGGTAACGTTATCCGACCCGCAAACGATGGCGGCCGTTGTCAGACTGCAAAAAGGCCTGCAGTTTGGACATTTTTTGAAGCAGAAAGTCTGTAAGATGGACTGGTATTTCTCTCAGTTTTTTGCGATGTTTAAAGGGCTACCCCGATTAATTAAACTGGACACCCCGAGCTGTGATGGACAGGAGGTGGTGGCTAAGCCGTGGAGGAGATCAAACGTCATTTCCTGTGAAGTACGTTAAACTCAGAAATCTGTAGAAAATCGCCTTTGAAATTAGGTCATAATGGCATGAACTTGGTTGTCTGTGTATTATCAAGAAAGGTGGAAAGACTGTTGATTTATTTTACATAGATAAATATATGAATGTAGCATTGATTTTATTGTCTATTGCCCCACAATACTGAGAAAACCCACAAGGTTGATTAACATTAGCATGTGTATGGTGATGCTGATGCTGCATTCACGGGCTTTCACTAGGAGCTGCGACATTTGTGATGCTGATGAATTCGAGTGCCTACGAGGTAAAATAAGGCAGCAAAGGGATAGTTTTTGTTCTTTTTTTGTTTAACCAAATCGCTGCCATTGACTGCAGTTGTTGCATGAAAAGATCAATCATTATTTATTATTTAAAGAAAATGACTTTTACAAAAATTCAGCTCTATGTTCATGTTTCTAAAAACTTGTGGGAGCTGTGGAGCCACTAAAAGATAATGACATCTTTACGGATAAAAAGGGCCCACAAAGGTGATAATACAGCTAAAAGGAATCATGTAGCAGCAGTCAGCTTTTGGCCCTGTGCTCTGCTCCACTACTGTGGGCAGCACAAAGAACTGCTGTGACATGCTTTCACAGTGGTTTGCTGTCATTTTATCTTGAAGCTCTTAAATAGCCGACTTCACTCTCCCTTTCCCTGCTCTCCCTTTTTTTTCTGTGTTTGTCTGTATGTATGTATGTATCTCGTGTGTGTGTGTGTATA
>JAPZDW010000006.1:10628851-10641479 GCA_029814725.1 Acanthurus nigricauda
GTTAGATTTTTAACATATCAAAAATATCTCTGTGTTTTGTTTTTAATTTTTGTTGCTCTCTAAACACAAAGAAAGTAGACATGCTATATTGATATTTATAAGACATAATGTGTGTTTATATTATGGGTATATATTGTATTTAAGCCTACAGTTAAGACACATATTGCAGTTTATAGATTTCTAAATGTTGCTAGAATTTGTTTAGGGTGATTTGCCACAACAAATCGAGGTTTTCATTTATTCATTTATTATCAACTTAAAGTGTGGTTAACAGAAAAAAAATGAATAAAAAGAAATGAATGAATAAAAATATAATGATAACAGAAGCCAAAGCATCTTTGCATATATTATGCTGATCATTGCATTATGAACCCTATTGATTTGACAGGTCCTAAAAGGTGGTTTCAGTCCGTATCAGAATTAGCAATTTTTCATTCTTTTATCTGTGCTAATTTTCTATTCGTCCAGTAGATAATCAAACAACAGAAGAATGTAATTTTTTGACATGTTCCGGTTCTGGTTTACATTAGTTACCGTAATTAATCTAAAAAAGGGCGGACGTGGGGGATTGTTTTGCCCCTGTGACGTTGCCAGAAACCAGCAGATCTCAGAAACTGAGATTACCTGAGGAATTTACCTGACGGTACGTCGTCCACGCTAATCTTTTTTTTTCTTTTTTTGCCTGCTCTTTTTTCGTTTCATTGAAAACCGGAAGCGGCGGCGGTGTCTGTGACTAAAGGTTCCAGGATTCTGGGACTTTCCGAACAGACCACAGGATTACGAAACGGTAAGAGGCACAAGACTGTGTACCGATGAGCTTTGTGTACATTTGTTTAGCTCATATTAGTCAAGTTAATATAATTTCTTCGTGCCCCTGCACAGGTTAATCTTTGATGTTTGGCAGTTATTAGCCTAGCAAACTAGCAAACGCTAGGCTAAGCTAGCAACTGTCAAACTGGTTTCTGTTGGGCGTTGAATGCAGCTAAGACGTTATTAAAATGTTAGTTTGACAACTGCTAGCTACATGTATGTCAATTCATGTCTGATTGATGCAACTTATTAAAAATAACTATAATTTCCTCCTAAGTAATTAACGACACAGCTAACGCACGCTTTAGCAGAATTAAAGCACAATAAAATTATGCTAAAGCTAACACAGGAAGTGACTGGAGATTGACTCAGTAATTACCCACAACTATGCTGCGTATGTACAGAGGAAAGTACCTAAGACTACTCCACCGACAAAGCAGTATCAACAGCTGGTCATATCTTTACAAGCTTTGTTCCGATATTATTACGTTTACAGAATAATTGATTGGTTGGAGAAATTGATCGGCAACTTTGTTAAAGGGGCACTCCACCAAATTTCCACAGGAAAGTCTTTACTACTTTTGATGTAAGAAATGACAAAACTGCTGCTCGCCCTTTGGTTAACATAATTATGACTGAGTAAGCTTTATGACAGTTGTTTGGACAAAAAAAGGAACCTTGTCATTTTTGCCTTTTAAGATAGTATTTGCAAGAAAAACAGTTGTTTGTTGGAGCTCTACCAACTTTGTATCTAAATAACAGTTACGATAGTGAAACAATTTCATATCTGTTTTTCGGCGCTATATAAAAACTAAGTGCCTTTTTTTTAAGGGAATGGCTCAAATCTTATAATACCATTGTAGAAGAGTTTCCCTTAAGGTTAATATGTTTTTTGTCCTATGAAGTCATAGAACTTGAGTAGCATTGGGAAAGCTAACAATAAACTACGAGTACAACATGTACACACATTTTGGATTGTAGACATTAAAGTTCTCCTTCATGAAGATTTTTTTTAACACAATATAATGTTTTGCTCTTTTGCTTCCTTTCTATAGAGCCTGTCATCATTAAAAAGAAGCATCCAACCCTACTGAAGCAGGATCAAAATTTTCTTATAGATTTTTATTATTCAATTATGGAAGCTTAGACACCTACAAAAGGGATGTCGGAGATTGGGGGAGGTGTCTGAGAGCACATACCCCTTGGTCTATGTGTGTGTGTGTTTGTGTGTGCTTGAGACATTCATTTAATTTATAATGTTCATACATATAAAAACATACTGCATGATTAAGTTTGTAGCGTTAGATAGCATAGTAGACATGTCTGTGCTTAATGCAAAAGATTATAAAGTGTATACTGATCCTGGATGATCTGACCACTGTCTGACACTAGAATTATTGATTTTAGAATACATTTTGTTTCTTGGGTTTAAAAAAGTCCATCCCTTTTAAAGTGCACAGGCAGGATTTGTTTCATGGGACACATCAATGGGAGCTGTGACTGCAAAATTCTTACTGAAGTTTTGAGCTTTGTGGTTTACCTGTAGTATGCTCCAGTAGGTACAGGTATAATAGATCCAGGTGTTAAGTATAGGCTGTATGAAGAGTATAATATGTTGAGAAAAATAAATAGATAACATGAATCTTTGGGCACCTCATGCAGTTTGCTTCTTATACTGTGTGATGATGGTGATTGATAGTGATTGACTGGTAGTTTTGTTCTTCTGTATTTTCTAAATTCATTACTTGGCCAATCTTTACTTTCTTTTTCACTATTTCTCTGTTCTGTATTCTGTTTCATTATTATCTGTCTCAGTGTATGTGAGAATGTCTGTGTGAGAGAGTGAGACCTTGGGGTTTTCTCAAACCCCTCTCCCTAATAAGGACATCTCTTTTGCCTTTAAATTTCTGTACCTAAATCCAAAAAATGGAAAGTCTTCTTAAATTGAAAAACAACCAGTTTCTGATGGCGTTGTGTCGCAACGGAAACCCACCTGACCTGCAATATGATAACAGTTCAGGTACCAATCGCTTTTATTATTTCCCTTTATCGAGTTAGGTTTTGGCCCTAGAGGCACCACTTCATTCAATACATTTCCTTTAATATTTAAATTTAATCCTCTGATCTGTTCTCATCTTAAGAAAATGTGTCTATATAATGTTGTGTTCTTCTGCAGAGCTCTTCCGCATCTCAACATTTGCTCGATTCCCAACTTCGGGAGTCACAGAGAGAAGTCTGGCGAAGGCAGGCTGGTTCTACACCGGTGTGGGCGACCGTGTGCAGTGTTTCAGGTGTAATGTGACAGCAGAGGGCTGGCAGGCGGGAGACTGTCCAACAGAGAAACACAGACAGCTCTCTCCTTCCTGCTCCTTTATCCAGAGCCTGCCATCTACTGCCAACTTGCTCTCCTCTTCACACTCTGCCTTCTCTCCTCTCCGCATTGCCCCAGCCATATCAGTAAGATCAAAGAAAATACTGCTGTTTTTGTGGACAGAATATGTTTTTAATAAATTAGAGAACATTTACTTAACTGCTAAAACTCTAAATATTTTGCCTTGCTTTCTTCTAGCTTTCTGGTCCAGGCCCAGCTGGTTCAAACCCCACAGCAAGCCAAGGTGAAGAGCCAGTTGGCTACCTGAACATGGGCTTCTCTGCTCCACCACCCTCCAGCCCACTTAGCTCTCGGGGTGTAGAGGACATGTCCCACCAGAGACCTACATGCCACAACCCCAGCATGCGCAGAGAGCAGGACCGCCTGGACTCCTTCCACCCCTGGACGCTCACCATCATAACCCCTGCTGAGCTTGCCAAGGCAGGCTTCTACTATTTGGGCCAGGGCGACCGAGTGGCCTGCTTCAGCTGTGGAGGACAGGTGTGTACCAGCTACCCTCAGCAAATAGCCAGCTAGTTTGGCGTGTGAGTGTTTACATGAAGTGTTACTTGTATTAGTGCACCAGGTGAAGTTTAATTATTCCTGGGTTGTAACTCTGAGTAAGCTCTTACCTGATGGTTGATCCAGAGGTTAGGAAAGACCAAACCTGCCAATTCAGAGCCCTCTGTAATTTTTTCAAAACACACATTTTTGAGTTTCTTTCATTTTAATGGGATCAATTATGTTGTTTTCATTATGTACATATTGTAGTTTTTGTGGTCATGCTCTTCTGGTGTGCTGTAGTGGTTTTTTTTTTTGGTGTAAATGAACCTATTACTTATGCACATTCTTTTTTTATTTGACATTTTCGGTCTAAAGCACCTTGTTTACAACTTTTAAAAGTACAACAGAAAGAAGGTTTATTATTATGATTATGAAATGTGATGTTTTAGCTGACAGAAATAAGCAGGCTACAGTAAATCCACCTTACAATTACAGGCGGTATCATTCAGCTTAACTGTGTGTCAGGGTGTTTGTTTTTGCACAGCCAACCTGACAGGAGTTTTTGTTTGTATTTGCAGTTAAGTAACTGGGAGCCGGGTGACAGAGCCGTATCTGAACACCAAAGGCATTATCCGAACTGTCGTTTTGTGCGAGGGGACAGAGCTGACAATGTGTCACTGGCTGTAGGTGCGTTAGGAGGACCATCTTCTCAGTTGTCTGCAGGAGCTCTCACCCTCAGTAATGTATCTAACCCAGCCATGCAGCAGAGTGAAGAGAGGCTGCTCACCTTCGTCAACTGGCCATCACGTATCCCTGTCCGGCCTGACCAGCTGGCTAAAGCAGGCTTCTACTATGTAGGTAAGGACATTGTCAAAAAGAAGCAATTTGAGAGCAACCTAATGATAAGAAGCAATTAGAGGGATGGTGACTATTTGACTTTGATTCAAAAAGTGGCCAGAAACACAACTCTGGTTGAAAGCTGATGTTGTTTCATGTTGGCTGGATGTGTGATTGAGCAACATCTGCAATATCAACTTTATATGGTAATATATATTGTGTTATACATTGTGTTAGTGTTAAGACATTGTTGCATGCAATGTTTGAGAATTGTGATTTTGGTTATCCTTCTGTAAAGGCCATAAGAACTATGAAATGTCCCTCTTGCCTTTCACCTTTATTGTCAAATATTTTAATAGGACTGAGTTTCAATTTTTTAAAGTTTTGTATAAGATTGATTCTTAAATCTTAGAAGCTGTCAAAATATCCTGAAGATTTGGACAGAATTTATAATACATTACAAATCTCTTCACAGACACTGATTGTTCAGATGAGTGAAATGATGTAATTTCTTGCCCACTCCTTGCAAAAGTTTTATTACCAGTAAGAGTTTTTCCCCTGTTCGGTGTGTTACCCACAGCAGACAAGTCATTTTTTATGAGCTGTAAAGTCCTGACAGAAATCTGTTTAGGGACACCTGATTATATGTAGACATGATCAGGTAATTTCAGAGGATTTCAAGGAAAAGGGGAAATTAGAGATGAGAAACAATGTTTTGGTTTCAGACACTCATCTTAACCAGAGTCACCATGTCTTTTCTTCCTTCCCTAAAACTCCCCAAATCAGTTTTGGCACTTAAAAGTTTTTTGGTTTTCCCTTAAGGTCGAAATGATGATGTCAAGTGTTTCTGCTGTGATGGAGGTCTGCGATGCTGGGAGTCAGGAGATGATCCCTGGGTGGAACATGCAAAATGGTTTCCTCGGTAAATGCAACTGATTACATTTTTTTACATTTTTTCATTGTTTTTATGTTTATTTTGGTGTCAAAATATGTTGCCCGGAGTATATTGCACTATTAAAAAAAACAGTTGAAACAAGTATGTGATTGTTTGTTTACATGTGAATGAGAAAGAGAATGGTTCAAATGAATGTTGGTATTCTTGTATCTCTGGTTGAAATGCAGGTGTGAATATTTGCTCCAGGAGAAGGGACAGGAGTTTGTTCACCAGATTCAGGCTCGTTTTCCTCGGCTGTTTGAGCAGGTTAGTAGAGAACAACTTGAAGTCTTTTCTTTTTGGCACAGAGCAAGTCATTTAGAAATGCTCATTTTTCTGTTTTCTCTCTCGAAAGCTTTTAACAAATGGAGACAGCAGTTCCAGAGAGTTTGTGGATCCACCTGGTGAGTTTAAAACAATTACAAATCAAGTGGATTTTTACAAGAGTTTGACAAGTGCATCTTTAAAGCTCTTTACAATTTAATTAACAGAAGGTACAAAAATAGCTTCACAGTTCTGTGCAATAACATTAGACAACCATTTGGAAAGAAAGTGGGCAAAATATGATAAGACACCTGTATATAACAAACTGTCTATCTGAGGTCATGTATTGTCTATTGTTGTTTAGCATTATGACAGGGGAAGCCAAACGTTTGTTTAGCTTCATCTGTCTAAGGAAAGTTGAGTCCTTGTCTTACTGGGACTTTCCATAGGAGTTACATCACCCAGCCTGATGTTTCCTCTCTCTCCTCTCAGTGGTCCATCTCGGTCCAGGAGAAGAGCGGTCTGAAGATGCTGTCATGATGAACACTCCTGTGATTAAGTCTGCATTAGAGATGGGTTTTGAGCGTAGTTTAGTCAAGCAAACAGTCCAGAGCAAGATCCTGACCAGTGGAGAGAACTACAGAACAGTGCAGGAGCTGGTTTCAGACCTGCTAAGCGCCGAGGACCAGAAAAGGGAAGAGGAGCGAGAGATGCTGGCGGAGGCGATGGCGTCAGGTATAGCTGACTGTGAAAATCAGTATGTCTCTGCAACATATTATGGACAACCATGTATTTCAGTGTTAACTATACCGTCAATGAGCATCCAAAGGCCATGAATAATACATTTTTCTTTTTGTTTCAGATGGTTTCACCTTTGTTAAGAGACACCAAGCAGCGTTGATCCAGCGTCTAAAGAGTGTTGAACCAGTGTTGGACCATTTAAGAGAACAAAATGTGTTGTGTAAGTCTATGATATGAATAACTGTAAACACATTTTTTAGGTGTTTTATGTGCTTTGATAGTTAACTCATCATTCATCTATCAAGATACTCCAGATGTACTTTCTCAACAGCTATGAGCCTAAACTATTTCTGACCAAAACTGAAAATTGTAGAAATTAGATTAATAAATAATAAATGTGCATATGTTAATAATCAAAACTAGTTATTTTGCAAAATCATATTTTACAATTAATAATGTATAGAGTCATTTAGGGGATGATTTAATCATGTTGCTGCAGCAAATAGAGTTTGAATGTGAGTAACTCTTCTTTCCTGTTTATCTGCAGCTACTGAGGAGTACAGCGGTCTCAAGGCTCAGACATCAGCTCAGCAGCAGACTGCCAGACTGATAGAGCTTGTCCTCACCAAGGGAAACGCTGCGGCTGAGGTCTTCCGCAACTGGATCCAGAAAAACGACGTCCACCTGCTTAGAGACCTGATGGGTATGTCCTCAACATAGGCAACAGGCAGTAGACTTGAAAAAGACTTTTGCATTAGAAAGCTCCTAATAGGTGCAAAGTACATGTTCTTATTGAGAGTGTATTTATTGTATCCATTGTCCAGCAAAGCCCGAGCTAACTATATGTTGTTGGGTTTTTTCCACATTTCCAGCCCAATCAAATGAAGCTGCATCACCAAGCCAAGATCTTTCAGGTACAGAGACACAACTGAGCCTAAAGCAGAACCTACTGTTTTGCCAACTTAATGAACTCTTAACTTTTAAGCATTATTATAAAGTCATAACTGCCAAATCAACTGTAGCTCCATGATATGATACTCCTGAATGTAATTGTCACATGTAAGAATTATTTTGGTTTTTATTTTTCTGCAGATCTCCCCATGGAGGAGCAGCTGCGACGCCTGCAGGAGGAACGAACCTGCAAGGTGTGTATGGATAAAGAAGTCAACATTGTCTTCATCCCATGTGGACACCTGGTGGTGTGCAAAGAGTGTGCACCATCACTGCGAAAGTGCCCAATCTGCAGAGGCCTGGTTAAAGGCACAGTCCGAACCTTCCTCTCTTAACTAAGGAAGCTATGAGCCTCTGTCCCTAAGACTCATTTGTAACAACTGTGTGATTGAATGTAAGCAATATGGCATAAATCTATATTTATTGGAACGAGCAGGAGGTTTTATTGTGCATCTTATTCTCCATTTGCCAACTAACTTGTTGATGTTTATCAAAGGATACATTTAGGAATTCACTAACTTTCTACATTATCATCTGAATAACCAGATAAAAACCCTAAACTTTATCTAATAGAGATGTAAAAATACAGCATGCCTTTCAGAGTAATCTGTTTTTTTTTTTCTTGCTTTCATAACTCTGACTGGGTGATTAGTCTGAAATCAGTATCATGCATTCAGTGGGTATTTTTTTCTGTGACAAGAAAATATTACTAGGTGGAAGCTTTATGGAAATCCCACAGAATAATCAGGGTTCAATGTGACAAACTTAGTGGTGTTATTTAATACATGAAACTGAACTCTCAACATTTAAAAAAAAAAGTCAATGATTAAAAAAGTCAATGATTGCTTCTAATTTGCACCATGTCTTTGACAGTCTGTAACAGCAGTCCTGCAGTGAATATCTGTTTAGTGAAGACTAAAACCTTTTTTATTTTTATTGTCAGAGGTATCAGTGCCATGGAAATGAGCCTTGTGTGTCAAGTACAGACAGTAGCTATGACAGTAACCATGGTTACAAAGGAAACTACCTAGCCAACAGAGGTCTGATTGTGACTGAATCCAGAAAAATAAACAAGTCACATCACTATCATATCTAAAAAACCATTTTTACTTACTATCTTTTTCAACAATCTAAATAGGGAAAGCTGAAGTTTAGGTTATTTCCAAATTTCAATTTCACTTTTAAGTAATAACCAGCTGTTAATGTGAAGAGTATTTTCATTTTCTGTATAAAAAAGTTCATGAGACCATCTGTTGAAATTGGACTGACATGTGAATGACTTATTATCCCACATCTTCCCTGTGACTATTTGTATTTATTTTCATCACCTTTGGATGTATTAACTTATTTCTAAAACTGAACCTTAATAAAAAATTCATGCAGGTTAAAATGCCATATTCCTCGACTCAGTCTAGTTATTGGCTTCTAGTTATAATCATCCTGCGACATCAGTGGTGACCGTTTTAAGGGATCTGCGCTTGCTGTGAATTCAATTAATGTGGAAATAAACAAGGTACCAACATGCATAGTATTTGCCACCTTTAGCATCTAGTCTCAAGCACCAGTCACCTCTATACAAGCAATACTTGTGCTGTGAAGTTAAAGTCACATCCGTCCCCTTCTATGGGAACTCTGCAAGGTTTTCCTCTTTGTAACTTATTACACCTCAGTTATATCAGCAGTAAAAAAATCAAGAAAAAAAATTAACAGCACTAGTACTTGCTGTTTGATAATGCTGTGTAACCTTAACGGCTTTTCTTGAGAGCAGAGCGGAAGTCAGAAAATTTTTCAGTGTAATAAAGAAATACTGAAATCGTAAAGACAGGAGCTGAGTTCAAATATTTCAGTACATTGCTGTCAAACACAGGACTTCGATGCCTGGTATGAAGCTATCACCCATGTTTGCATGGAAGGCTTAAAAGAGTAGTATTTTACAACAAATAGGCCTTATTTGCTCTCACAAGCAAACCAACTCGCATTGTATTGTGCTTTCAAACACTTCTGCCAAAAATAAACTCAAAACATAAAACATATAACAAGAGAATTCACAAACATACAGGGACACTGAATTTTGATTTATACAAATATTTATTATTCCACAAGACTTTTCTGCCACCGTTTAGATGATGCCAATCTGTAAAGAAAAAGATTACATAAATTACACAATGTTCATTGACTGAGTGAATACATTTGAAACTGCATCATCTGGCATCAGTGGTTCCTTTGAATGCATCACAAACATTCAGATTAAATAAAAGTTTACATCACTTGCACAGAATTGACATCTTCCGAAAGCAAATATAACCATTATGTAAAACTAAACCAGCTTATAAAACTTTAAAAAATTAATTATGTGAAATGGCCAAGACTCACCTTGTTTGCAACATCCAACGCGTCATAGTCTGGTGCCAGACGAACGTACGCCTTCTTCTCACCATCAGGCCTGAGCACATTAAAAAAAAACACAAACATAAGATGAGTCTATGATAGGAAGGTGGTAAATAAAATCTATGCTGAAGTTTCTCTTTTCAGTAAATTACAGTTCAAATGGTCAGAACATTACATGCATTGTCAAGTCCTACCACCACTGACTCAAATCCAACAAAAATTACAAACACATGATCAGTGAGCCCATATACCACTAATCAACACTCTGATATGAACTATGAACATTTAAATAAAAAGTGTACAAAATAGAGCGGTCATCTCTCAAGAAGTTCATCTTCTAACACAAACGGTATTAAAACTGGCACTCAGATTAGTCTGGATTATGATTTCTACCTGATGAGTGTGTTGACTTTGGCGACGTCAATGTCATACAGTTTCTTGACTGCGTGTTTGATCTGGTGTTTGTTTGCCTTGACATCCACAATGAACACAAGTGTGTTGTTGTCCTCAATCTTCTTCATTGCGGACTCTGTTGTCAAGGGGAACTTGATGATGGCATAGTGGTCCAACCTACAGAGGAAAACATGGTTAGGCTCAAGTCCTCACCCGTTATATGTCTTTGCAAACTGTTCTCCAAACATTTGAAATGTTATGGTCAGGTGCATCAGTAGTTTATAATGCTGGAATCATGCCTTTTCATACTTTGATCGCTTTAACCATCATATGCACACTTAATTTTTAACATGCTGTCAATGCAACATACTTGTTTCTGCGAGGAGCACTCTTGCGAGGATATTTGGGCTGCCTGCGGAGACGAAGGGTTTTTGGGCGACGGAAGGTGGGAGAAGTCCTGATTTTCTTCTTCCTCTGGCTGTGTACACCCTTGAGCACAGCCTTCTTGGCCTTCAGAGCCTTTGACTTGGCCTCAGTTTTGGCAGGGACAACTGAGAAAGAGAAAAGTCTTTTATTAGACTGCTGATCAGTTATTCAAGCAAAGCTGGTTAGTAATACTTGATTTATGTCCAAGACATTTTAAAGAAAAAAATGTAGCTAACAGTATTATTAATTCTATTTCCACTGTCATAAACAATGATCCACTGAATTTAGTCCATCGCTTCTACCTCCAAACGACCAAATTTATGATTCCTTACATGAAATTAAAATAGAAGTAGCCACATATGCAATGACTGACATATTTTCAGGGTACGGTATAGTCAAGAAATGAACTTGGACAAAGGCATACAATATGCAAACACCAAATCCAACACATTGTCCAAGTGTCACTGCGCTCGTTCCCTTGCTTCTTAGCATGCGAAGATGCTAAGGCACTAACAACTACTGAGATAACGAAGACGTTCAAGATCCAGCGGTTATTTCGTTGAAGAACCACGGTGGTCTATAACTGCCAAAATAATCAAAATTTAAGTATTTGATAGTGATTTTGTCTCTGGAATATACCTGTAAATTAAATAGCCAACTTTCACGTGTAGCTACTGAAACGTTTCAGACACTGCTGAGCTACACCATGGGCCGACTTTGTTACACTGTTTACTCGTAAACATGTTAACGCATCCAACAACGACGGTTACAAAGACTTGACGTTACCTAGCCACGCTTGTATTAGTCTCTATAGGAAGACATCGGTTCACAGAATTCACTATAAAGGGGCTTCTCTGAGTCCACGCTAACCGGCTAATATTAGCCTTGCATCACGTTCCAGCATACATGCCGGAGACAGTCTGCGCAATCTACACATTTAGACAGTTTACAACGGTATCCAGAGAACATTGTAACCACTGTCGGCCTCGCTTTACACTTCGGACACATTTGTTGGGCCTCGTTGTAGCTATTTCTTTACAATGGACCAAATATTCATTTAAAATTATTAGGTTGACGAACCTTCCTTCTTCACCTTCGGTGCCATGTTGAGAAAGGAAGGCTAAACGGGGTTTCATGGGCTATAATGCATGGACGAGATCTCGCAGCAGATATATCGCGATAATTGAAAAAGTTTTTACAAAAAGATTGGTCTCCTTCAGTGTTTACCGTATTGATTGATTAACACTGAGCTATTTTCAAACTGTACGTGTTACAGTCGCAACAATTTGGGATGATTAGGTTGTGTTTACGTTTAAGGGCCGCTCATACCCTTATTTTCAGGGTAAATACATTTTTCGTTGTTTAAAAAGATGAAAGCTGTAAAAGCTTATAATTAATTGTTAAACGTGGTGGTTGAAATGCACACTGATCAAACGTGCATTTGTCTTATTTAAATAATGAAAAATAGCGCTTAGTATACTTTTTTTTTTTGTTTATACTTTTTTTGTACGTTCGCTTTGCCGGATTTAGAAAATCTTTGCTACCCAATGTGCAGTTGGTATTTTACTGTCCCCGTACAGAAGTTAGTCATAAGGAAGTATAAATTTGCAATTTATAAAAAAAAAAAAAAAAGTTCTTGCAGTGGAGAAAGCACCAAAAAGCAGGATATCGCCTATGGCTGCATTGCTTTTAATTGGAGCTATCAGTAAAAGGCAGCTTCCTTAGAGGCATCACATAAAGATAAACTCAATAGAATATGAATATTATTCACAAGTAATTTCATACATTTTGAAAGTACTTGGGAAACAAATTGAAATTATTTCATATTCTACCAGTGTACTTGGTTAGTTCAACATATACATTTAATCAATGTTTTTTTTCCTTTTACATTTGAAAAAAAATCTATCAACGTAATAGGTTAAAAGTGAGCAAATTTAAGAGATAAGATAAGAACCAAGTGACAAAAAATATTTACAAAACATTTTATTTCATATTCTGATAATACAAAG
>JAPZDW010000006.1:10776544-10786580 GCA_029814725.1 Acanthurus nigricauda
GTAAGCATGAAGAACCATTACTGAACTACGAGCAACACAGCGCAGAACATCCAGAGACAAAATATTTGTGGTACCTTCCCATATACTCAACACCTTGAAGTGAAAACACAGGTAAGCTTCAATATTGCATAAAGAAAAATAAAAATACTGTTGATTTTTTTGTTTTTTGGCCTCACCTGTGCATCGCGAAGTATTCCAGGCAACCCAGTATCCTCGATGTAGCCCTGTCCACCAAAGCTTTCCAAACCCTCTGAAACCACAGCCATTGCCTGGCAAAACAAAACAAGGATCTTAAGATTTGTATCAATACAGTGAGAGGACACTTTTTCACATTTTAACAAGATGATCACCTGCTTCCCAGTGTACAGTTTGACCACAGGAGTGAGCAAACGCAGCAGGTTTGTATCAAGCTGGGTGGCCATGCCGTTTTCCTCTTGGCCCAAGAGACGACACACATCCATCAAAAAAAGGAACGCTCCACGAGTCTCCACCTGTCCACGTCAGCAGCAAGCATGAATGAGGCATGATGGGAAACACTGCATGGAGTTAGTTTAGTTTGTTGACCCCCTGCTAGGTTACCTCCATCATTGCAAGAGTCTGCATGTGCAGCGGGTGGTCTTTAAGAAGCTTTCCAAAGGCGACACGGCGAGTGGCATAGTCACGAGCTAACTGGACCACCCTGTGAACACACACACACACACACACACACACACACACAAACACACACACACACACACAACACACATTATGACTCAGCTTATTTGCCGAATGTTTATTGAAATGAGTGCAGGATACAGTGCGTAAGCATGAGTAGTGTCCTGCCTTCTCATTGCAGCTGCTGCAGAGACACTGTTGTGGATTCGGGTTATAGTCAGCATGCTGGCTATGGAGGCCACACCCCTCCCCTCCTCTGAGAGCTGTAAATGTAAAGGAATTTTCTAGTAAGTCGTATGTTCACACTGAAAAGAAGACAAAATGATACATATTGAAACAGTGTGCATAAAGAACGACATATTATAGTAAAAACATTTTGTTTTAAAGTCACAGTATAATTGACATCCAGTTTCATGTGAATTGCATAACTTTCCAGAAGTATAATTCAGCTTCAGTCGAACTCCAGTAGGCTCCTCAATATAGGGTAATTAGCAGCTATTCACAGCATCAATGTGCGTTAACAGCCCAGTTGCCACTGGTGCGGTTGCATGGTGAGAAAAAGCGCTCTAAATTGTTTTTCAAGCAGTTTGTGGATAAATACAGAGGTACCATAATACGCAAGTTGCCTTGTGAATTTGCTGTCAAATTAGCAAGGAAAATTTAAGAGATAATGTAAAAAAATCAAGGTTCGTAGGTCTTAGAGCCGGTGTAGCTTTGCTGTAACGCCTGCATTGATCATATCAGTATAGACCACAGAAGAAGTCAACACCTCAAATAATTACTGTAGTAACTGATGATGTGTAACTGACCCTGTGTGCCGGCAGGCCGTCCAGCAGTAACTCAGCAGTCGGCATTTGTCTTGTGCCCAACTTGTCCTTCAGTCTTTGAACCTCTATACCCTTCAGTCGGCCGTCCTCATTTCTACTCACCTCTGCGTAGAACAGAGACAAACCCCTGCTACCCTGTGATATAAAGAAAAGCAGACATATGAGGCAATGACATCACTTTGTACGTGATTCAAGCAGAGTGATGACTGATGTTAAAGGAGGGTTTGAAGTCTGCAGTACCGGTGTGGTTGCTCCTGTTCTGTCCTGCACTCTGGCCAGTGTAAGCGTCATGTCTGCGTCTGTGGCAGAAGTGAACCACTTGAAGCCGTGCAGTTTGTAGGAACCATCTGTATGAGGAACAGCCACCGTCTCTGTGCCACTGGCTGAGGAAATGCCAGACAGTGAGAAGCAACTCATGATGCATTTCAATATTTAGTGTTGTTCTGTACAACAAAACCACAAATCATTAACTATTTGAACATTTACACACATCCTCAAGAGACGACTCAAGCAACCACTATTACGCATCACAGGGGCATACATATAAATAGGAAAATGTTTAACAGCTTTCACACTTTATCAAATGTTGGAAAACTTCCGAGCTCTTGAAACTGCACTCTTCCAGATGCTATAGTTTAATACAACCTCATGCGTTATAAAACACAAAAGTTGTTGTGAGACTGATTTTATTCCATTTTAAAGTTTTTCATGCACAACTTGCCTTCAGAAAGCAGCTTCAGTTTCCATGAATTTTCTTTGCCAATTAGTTAATCTTCTCTTACATTTTCAAGTCATAGCAGAGACTAAAGTGTTGATACTTGCTGCTTAACAGTAACTTAAATGATTTTTTTCAATAATTGTTATGTTTTTAGTGACTTAGTTTTTTAGCAAGACACAACAGTATTTCAACACTAAGTTTTTCAAGAATAAAACAGAGATTTATTTAGTAAATTGTCTTGTGTTTTTGTACATATATCCATGGAAACCTTACTAAGATAATGAAAAAAATAAAAATAAAAAATACAACAATGTAGCTGGTCAGTGAACATAAAGAAGGTCATAATAACATGAAAAATACATCACAAATGACCCTCATTGGATGTGGTTTTCCCCCTTGATTGTTATGCAGAGACTTACATTTTCACATTATAATGTCTAAAAACAAATAGGTATTTTGTTTAGTTGTGTACTTACATTATTCAAAATGTTTCCAACGGTGTTCAAACCAGGAGAAATACTTTATTTTCCTCAAGGTTAAAGCATTTATTTTGGTCTCTTGTCAGTGGACGTAATAACCTTTACCTCCTCCACTTGATCCTGGGGAAACACAGGAAAGAGCACGTCAGAAAGAGAAGTCAGCGGACTTGATTAAATGTGATGTGGATTAAAGTGTGATACACCAACTCGTTCTTAAACATTTCCACCTGAATTACATGAGGTTTTTATAATCAACAGTTGTTGAAGACAATAACTTGCATCATCCTAATATAAATATCCTCGACAAACATTTGATAAACAAAGAGCTTCAGACACTTGTAACAGAGAAAGCTGATGAGCGAGAGCATCACTGTGTTTATAGAAACTCACTACAACTTACTTTTCTAAACCAATCTGTTAATCTGTGCAATGTGGCATAGAGGTTGCACATTGTGGATACATAACAACCTAAAAATGAAATGTAACTAAATGTTGCAAATGTGATTAATGACAATGTTCAAGGTCTAGTTTTAGTCTGTCTTTGTTGTTTTAGGCACATCTTTGCTAACCCTGCCCGTACAATAATGCAATCACTTCTATTATAAATGTATAACTATTATGGCTTGCTCCAGTGCTTTATATCTGCGTACTGCATAGAATTACCGCTTATCTTTGGATGAATTGTTTTTAAGTGGATCTTAATGTAAACTCTTGTTTGAGGTCTCTGCCCAGCACAGTGAAGCCTGATATCTTACTTGAAATCTTGAGCCAAAATTAATCAGGGAGAGATAATGATTAACAATTAAGAGACTATGACTGAAGATAACATTCCTGCCTAGTCGTAACCTGGCATTAATCATGATAATTTCCCTCACCCTGACACCTCAAGTGAGCATGCCCTATTTTGTTGTGATACCATCAGGTGCTCATCAAAACTGTATTACCTGGACCCCAGCTTCCTGTCTGATATCAAAATGTAGACAGTTTGTTCTGTATGTCACAGCAAGCTATCAATAGAAACATCTGTTAAATGGTTGAACAATAAAGAAGGATTTGTACTGCATTACAGTTACAGACACTGCAGCTCCTGTGTATGTAATCAGTTTGAAAAAGACTCAGTAAAAAATATTTTAATTATACTAATTACTTATTTATCCTCTTTTGTCTCAACTAGGACACAAGGCTGCAATTACACACTGCCACTGAACCTTGTGTCTTGCTTTGGCCTGTGCTTCTTCAAAAAGAGCATCAGTATAATAGTGTTGTAGTGTAATTCTTCAAGAGAAAAAATGTACAAATGACTAGCTAGAAAACGAAAACTGAGGCAGGCTTTTTAAAAAAAAACTGTTGTCCAATTTTCTGCAGTGAAGCAGAAAATATTTAAATGTATGATCCATAATTATATGATTGAAGCTACATATCCTCCTATGGCTTTCTATCTATAAGCCTCAAATGTCAGCTTGTTGGTGTATTTCACAAACACATACACACATACACACAGTTATGCTATCCTATTCTTCCTTCGGAGGATCAGAGGTTTTGTCGCTGTAGGTGTTGGCGATGAGTCACACCAGCAAATTACCACGTTTCAAACGGCTTTCAAATTACTTCCCTTCCAGTCGGGTGGTGCGCTGATAACCGATAACAGTTTTAATTTCAACAAGGAGTTTTGGAGGACTCATCTTTCCTTCTGTTTGTCTGCCTATAAGGTATAACCTATGGAGCCGGTGCCTGTTTGCATCACGCCTACAGCACAGTGCATAAAGTGAGGAGGCAGCGGCACACACAGACCAGCTTAGAGACGATAGAAAGATCATCAGAAGCTCAAAAGAAATGTTTTCTATATTTTACAATCTCAACTTGTTGACCCTGGACGCTTTCCATAACCTGTCTGCTAAAGAGACAAGTGGGGAAACACTTGAGAGGAAGCCTATCGAATCTTTGCTCATAAAAAGGCTCATTTAAACTGACAAATGATGATATTAAAGGTACAGGGCTTCCCAGTCACCTACCTAAAGAGGCACTTTGTGGGAGAACGGATAAAGGGTTTGAATAGAAATCCTTCAATTTTATTGCCATTACAGTAGCATCACATTAGTCTGTTGTTGTTTGCCTCACACACTGCAAAGACAAAACACAAGCACACAGAAAAAACACTAGCAAACGCATGGACACAGTGCACACCTGCCATGAAAGTCACATGGGGCCTCTAAGTCGATGTATCCGGTGAGATTAAAAAAAATATATCGAGCTTTGTCTTTGATAAATGGACAATGAAGTAGAAAAACACATCTTTTTGGAAGATGCATAACCAGGGCAGGATTGTCGAGACACGCAAATTTTCCAATCCTTTAAATTTAATATTAACACCACTAAAAAATAATTAAGTCTTTGGGTGGTATAACTCCCCCCTCCAATTCTTTCATCTAAATTTCTGTCCATCTCTGATTTTTGATAGAGTACATTAATGAATTACCTCTGTTTGGAAGGTTATCTTGTGCATACAGTAATATCATGAGTTGACATCAACTTGCATAGCTTCACCTGTCTCTCCTCTGCTCCACTGGGTGTGTTTGTGTGTTTGAGGAAAGGAAGGCCCTGCTCTTAACAGTAAAACACAGAAAGATGAAATGAGAGCAAGTTGCATGACCCTAAATGACAGCATACACAGTAAAGACTCTCCTGTTGCACTACAGCGAGGGAGCAGACAGGTAGCTGGCAGCAATAGTTTCTCTGTAATAGTTTTCTGAGTGCAGGTTGCTTTTTGTCTACATATGCTTTATTACAATCATTGATACTCTCAAATATGAATGAGTGGTACTTTTATTAAGTCCTTTTTATCCATTTGGTCATGACAGTTAGTTGTAGGGAAAATAAATCAAGACCTAGGTCAATAAAAGAGAACTGAAATTCTCTCTAATAAGTGTGCAGTGCTAATTATGTTGTCTCTCTTTGTGTGTGTGTTTGTGTGTGTGCAGGCACCAGAGGTAACACTTGGATTTCAGTTGTGCTAGCCCTTCAGGTATGCAATGATCATTTGTCTGATTTTATAATTTTTTTTTCGGATGTTAATTAAAGGTCCAGTGTGCAGGATTTAGTAGCATTTAGCAGTGATGTTGCAGACTGAATGCCACTAAATGCTCTCTGCCCAAGTGTGTAGGAGAATCTATGGTGGCCATTTTCTTTAAAGTTGCCAAAGACCCTCTTTGGAGTCTGTGTTTGGTTTGTCCATTCTGGGCTACTGTAGAAACATGCAATGTATCAGGCTCAAATGAAGAGATGGATCCACTCCTGCTGTAGATATAAAAGGCTCACACAAAAGCACACATTTCTTATTTTCAGGTAATTATACACAAATGAAAACATACTTATGAATATTGTATTCCTTCTCTACCATATTCTACAATGGTTCCCCCTAAATTCTTGACAGTGGACCTTTTAAGTTTAAAGTTACAAAATTAAAAAACAAACAACAACATAATAAAGGTTTTAAATTAACGTACCTAAAACACAGAAACTATTACTTACACATAATACACCTTCAAGCTAAAAGAGGAATTAAAAACTGGTATTACAACGACATTGTAATAGTACAATCAGAATAAAATGCAGTGTTTTTCATGATGTAACGATCACATTAATGCTGAGAGATGCATGGGTTTTTGAAATTTGGCTCACGTTTGAGTACAAAAGTGTGGTTTCCCTGCCATTACATCTTCAGGCTGTGCCTTTGCCATCTGTGCTCTCTGGTGCAGTGATTACAAATGATGTGGATGCAAGCTATTACTCTAATAAAGTCTCATGCTAGGTTTTATTGTGGTACATTAGAGGCAGCTGGCTGCAGGCCGAGTGTCTTGTCATGAGGCCTTGAACGTGCAGCGTTGCTTCTGAAACCGTGTGTATGTGTGAGTTTTTGTCAGGGTTGGGTGCAATTCACTTTCAATAGTGTGTTTGCTGATGCATGTGCCAGATGTCTACGGGGGAGAGGGGAAGAGATTGATGGTGAGCGCTGATGTTGCATGCTCTGATATGAGTCGCCTCATCAACCTCAAATTCATTGCCTGCTTCTGGCCCCCAACACCATCCGTCACCGACGCCACCAGTTTCTCAAAGGTTGCAATGCACATTTTACAGCTAATATTCAAGGGGGGGGTAAATAATTTCTGAGTAGCAGACAATGAGAGAGTGGGACAACACTCGCCACAATGCATAGACATTACTCACACAGAATCCACTTACCAAGGGGTCCATCGACTCCTACCATAAGTCTCCTCACATTCATAATTTATGCGACGGATGTCTGGCATTCAGCGGCTGTTCAGAGCTCAATCCCTCACATCGTCTACATTGGGTCACAGGCTCAAATATTACTTTTAACACCATATTCATCAGGTGGAGGTGCTAGCACATCACGGATTACTTATAAAGGGACGGGGTTTATTCACAGCGCTGTACAATGTGAACAGAGAGACATCATTCTTTTGAGGGCTTAGAAAGGATTTATGGGAGCCGAGAGGATGGAGGCAGTGCAAAAAAAAATTGTGAATATGTGAATCTGTGTCACTTTAGAGACAACGAGAACAACAAACATCTTTGAATTTTATCAATTTTCTGTTTCTGTTCTGTTTTTATTTCTCTCTCAATTGCTTAAAACTGTTCTGTATACTGTTTACATTAAGGCCAATATGTATCTATTCCAGCATGCATTGGCACATTGTAACACATCACATTAATAGTATACAAGCTGCATTTATTAAGACGCTGAACATTATTCAAACTGGCTACTGTGTCCTTTTTGAAAAGATAAAATAACAGACAAGTAACACTGCATTGTTGTCACATTATCAAGTCAGTGACATATTGTTGGTGTCAGTGCTCCTTGTACTTTTACAGTCCTCGTTCACATCAAATATTCTGTTTTCCCTCTTTAATAATCAGGCATGTTTCTAAAGCTGCCTTGATTAATTACCATATTAAAACCAAGCATTTTAAAAGCAATGTTATTAATAGTGGAACACTTTCTAGGATACATTTGCATCATTCATTTTAATGTGGTGATATTACAACTGCAGTATGTCGGTAAATAGACTGGACATTAGCATGATTTAATGCTCGTTTTGCAGTAAAAACTCAGCACAGGTCACCATATTATCATCTCCGGATTAGGAACAAAGGCTACTGAAGCTAATGAGATACTAATTTTTAAAAGATCTCGCTGCTGCCACCCTGTTGTACCACATCACTTTCTGACTCTGTGTTGGACCGTCTGACATGAGCAAACATTTGACTCACAGAGAGCGACCTGAGAGTGAGGGATAAAAATGGTCTCTCTACAAAATTTGCCCAAACAACAACTTCTACTTGTTGTATCTGTACATAAAACCACTGACACATGGGCTGTAAAAGGTAATCCTAAGAATCAGTATAATCATAAGCACAATAAACCATGTTTTATTGATACACTAAAGAACAAACTCAATTTTTTTCCCGATATACAGTTGCAAAAATGTGTGCAGCAAATGCTAACTTTTGAAAAGCATGTGTGGGAAAAAAAAGCTAGATGAAACAGTAGATTACAGTGTGGGCGCCAGGGTCCTGCACACATCATCAAGTCCCAGCTATGCATTGTGTTGTAGGAACCTTACGGTGCAATTACTTGTCCTTCCCTCCTCTGAAAAAAGGTGGCGTGGGTGGAAAAGCTTCTTTTAATCATGAGCTCTATTTTATCACTTCCAGGTAGAGACCCTTTGCAGTGCAAGGGAGCTGCATTAGAACACTTGCCGAAGGATCCCCAGCCTGCATTACCATAATTGTGGCCAAAAATGTCAGCAAAAAAACAGGGAATTCATCCTTCCCTATCTCCCCTTGTTTTAAGCACGTCGATTTTTCTGCTCCCTCTGACGACCCTGCAGCCCTCCCCAGTCCAATATCAGCGGTGAAAAAAAAGAGCAAGTTAATTTAATGGAACAAAAGGCCATCAACATATAGTCACCGCCCCTTGTCTCAGCAGTTTGTACAGGGAACCATCAGTGACAGCATGCCTCAACCTCCTCCAAAGGTTCATTTGTCTCTAATGTACATTACAGTAAGAGGGGAAGTGTGTTTGTCTCTGTGCGTGCGTGTGTGTGTGTGTTGAGAGAGAGAGAGAGAGAAAAAGAGAAAGAGAGACCGAAAGCACAACAGAGAGAGAGAAATGGAACTATTACTGTGAGGTGTGTGTGTTCTGCAGAGTGTGTATTCCATTAAATGCAGGCACGGTGTACCAGTGTTAATCTATGTGAGTGGCCAAGCAGGCGGCAGAGTGAGTCAGTGCGGGGGTGCGGACATGGAGTGAGGGTAAGGGGCCAACTAATGCTGAGTGGCAGTTGATAATGCCAGACCGTTATATCAGCATCTGCCCTCTGGCTCCACGCTTACCTCTCCGAGCCTGCCGCTGCCATCAAGCATTTCAACAAAGACACACACACACACGATGACATGACTACCTCACAAACACTCCGCGCTCGGCGGCAAACAGTCGCTTGCACAAAAATCTAATCAAACAGAGGTTATGTGGTGCCTCAGGCCATCGTAACAAATTACAACTTCATTTGATGTGTGCATATCTCCGTCTGCTAATACAAAACACATATTTGTGCACACACACTCGAGTCAAACCCCTTCCTGAGAACAGAAACAGAGCTCCATTTCAGTTGCCAGGTAGAGAGCGAGCATGTTTTTTTTTTGCAACATGGGACTGTACCATTGCTACAGCGTCACTGGGAGTTTCTGTATGTGCTTTTTAATAAGCTCAAAACTCCCTTTAAAATAGGGCATCAAAGACTTTGGATGATATTTCTGTTCACCTGCACAGTATATTTCTCTCCCATCAGATAAGAAGTATCTAACAGAGAAATCTAACATTCACATCAGTAGAGCGTGACATTTTGAATCAGGCCGTGCATAATCGCTTAATAAAGCTGGCCTCATGTGACTCTGACGTCTGCAGCTAATATCCAATTAACCTTAGAACATCACTGAGAATATAGAATCCCTGTCTGTGGTTAACTGAACGCACAGGACATGTTATGACGCGCACACTCGCGGAGAAAACACATCCATCGTGTGCACACGCAGAAAAGCACACACACACACACACACCTGTAAAGAAAAGCCTTGATGCAGTGAGAAACTAACCCATATGAGGACTGACAGCTGAATTTAGTGGCACACAAGGCCAGAGCGGAGGCTTGGCACTGACAAATGAACTGTATGGAAATGAGCTCGACTTGAACATTGTGAATCAACTTGTTTCTGCATTATCAAGCGCATGAATGCCAGTAATGTTCAGCATAACAAGAGGGCTAAATATCAGGCAT
>JAPZDW010000006.1:12415611-12425927 GCA_029814725.1 Acanthurus nigricauda
GGAAGATCTACTGTGCTAAATAACCAAAAGCAGAGGAGGACAGCACAGACCTAAAGCTCATCCATCCACCGTAAGGACAGTCACTGAGACCAATTCAATAACCAAAACTGAATTTAAAAAAATGATGCTATTAATTAAATAATCTTTGTCTCCTTTGTCTCATTCACAGCTTCCTCATAGGCTCAAAGATTGACGCAGACCGGTGAGTCACTATATTTGCTTTATTATTTGTAGCCAATCCTGTCAAATACACAGTTTCAGGGAATGTGCTGTTGGGGAGCATGGTGTCAATTTTTTGTCTTTTCTGTTTAATAGGTTTCTTACTCAGTACAAGGGAGTGTATGATAAAGATGTGAAATGTCAGGTCAAGATGTCTCATAACTCAGGCAGCGTTGGACAGGGGCCTCCCTCCCCCAGCAAAGATGAGGTAAGTGCGGCTTTGTTGGATGACAGAAAAGGTCAAATTTGCTCCCTTTTCATAGAATCTGATAAAACCTGTGCAGATCAAAAATAGGAAATCAACATGTGGCCGGCTATACTAATACTGTGGCTGCCTGCCACAAATAAATAAATGTGTGAAAGCCCCGCTCTAATCTCAGACGTAGCCAGGGGCATTATATTTTCAGACATTCATTCATACATACATCTCACTCTTGTTACCTCAAAGTTTTATCTTAAGGGAATATCCTGAAATTTGACACAAACAACCACTTGAACTCAGGAAATGAACTGATTGGATCTTGGGGTTTAAGGGTTAATGTCACTATGACTTTACATCTATGTTTTAGTCCTGGTAGCTTCTTTACAGCAACACCTATATGAAACATTCTGGCTCACATGTCTTCTGCAGGGTGATGGAATTTCTCCATTGGTCCAGACATCTGTTTTGGGCAAAGGGGTGAAGCACAGACCCCCTCCAATCAAACTGCCATCAGGATCAAGCAGCAGCTCCTCAGGTACATCTGACAAAGACAAATCACAAACATGTGGTGGTCCTACATAGTTATAGAGTTGGGAATGTGGTGGGAAACGGGGGCTACCTGGCCGGTTTGTGTAAAAATCTACCTGTGTTGCTGTCTTTGCTACTTACTATTTACTCAAAAACATATTTTAGACTGAAAGGACTGAATGCCCCGGCTTTTTGGGGGTAATTGATTAAAATGAATTCTTGAAATTGTACAAAATCACAAACCAAAGAAGACAAAACAAGTTAGTGAAAAACAGATGAGACCAAACCTTAAATAACAACAAAAGAAACGTCTGGACTACATCAAACATTCGTATCTTATTACCTCAGACAACACTGAAGTATCATAGGTGGGTTTTTCCTTTCATGGCTCACATTTAGACTTCTGGGTGACACTGGGGTCAGGTGTTACAGTGGAAGGGTGAGGGTCAAGGTCAGGGGGCGATCTGTATATTGACTAAGCTTTGTTGTTTCATTTGGTTGTGGGGAACAGAATGTACAAATATCAACCTCAGCAAGACAATAAAGTTTTTAAATACGCTGTTATAAAGTTTTATGTCTCCTAAACCAAGGTGGATCCAGATCTCTTTAATACCTCCTGTTTGTGATTATAAGAAAATGGTGCATTGTATCTCAACAAGTCCTTTTTTCGTCAGGTAATCCATATAGTTCACAAACAACAAGTGGTCTACTAAAGTGTCCTACGCCCCCTCCAGCCAAAAGCCAGTCTCTAAACAGGAAGCACTCCATGGAGCTGGGCCAGGTGGGCCTGCTATCGCCTGCCTCCCTCTCCCCAATGGGCTCCACACAGAGTGAGTATAGCTGAGGCTGACTAACTGTTGGGCTGCTCGCAGTGTTCAAACTGACTCGTACTGGAACATCTTACATAAGCTTTTCTCAAGCATCAAGTTTCCAGGTCCGGATTTTTTATTTATTTTTCTGACAAATTATGAAAAATGAACTTGATGAAGTTCCAGAAGAAATAGGGAAGAGCATAAAAATGGATGAAACCACAGGGATGTTTTCTGAAACTTGTCAAACACATGGAACATTCATTAATACAGGCACATTTCTCCACATTATTATGTATTCTGACTAAGAGCAGCTGCATGCAGATTTTCAGAAAGGGGAGTAGAGTTTTGGTACAAGAGCCTCATAATTCTGATTTAACTTTAAAGCTATTTTTCAGGAAGGTTAGCTCCCACTAAGCCATTTAATCATCTAATGAAACACTAAATTGCCAATAAAAAGGCATAAGTTTGTCTTGTTAAGCTCTTTCTTACAAAACTTTATGAGCATCACCTGCGGAAAAGTACTCGTCTCTGCCTTCATCTGCTCTGTTTGTTTTGACCCACTTTCACACTTCAGGATCGGGGACCCCCAAGCCATCCACCCCCACACCCACCAACACGCCATGCTCGACCCCGCACCCTGCCGACGCCCTCTCCGCTCCTCTCTCGGTGACCCCTACCCCTTCAGACCCTCCCATGGTCCAGAGCCAGTCGCAGCCTGCCCTCCTCGCACCCTTCGCCCAGCAGCAACTGGCCTTGAGTCAGCCCCTGCCTGTAATGACCATTCCCCTGCCCACCATGGGCACGTCTATCACCACGGGAACCACCTCGTCGCAGGTCATGGCCAACCCGGCGGGCCTTAATTTCATCAACGTGGTCAGCTCCGTCTGGTAAGAGAATAATTGAACCCTGATGTAAGGCCGTCACTTGCTGGTCACAGTTGCTTTTCATGACCATCCTGTACTGTTTGTGTAGCAGTCCTCAGACCTTGATGAGTGGCTCCAACCCCATGCTGGGTCCAGGCCTTAACCTGAGTGGAATCCTGCCACCTGGAGGGCTGATGCCCACCATGCAGTCAACAGCACAGACTGGTAAGAGATTTCAGTGCCACATCCCCTTCTTGCCTCTGCCTACAAGGTTATTTAAAGGTTATGTATTCTGTTCGTCTGTTTGTCATGTCAGCAGGATTACTGAAAAACTGCTGGGCTGATTTTTATGAAACTTAGTGGAAAGGTGTGCACGGGCCAAGAGAGAACCCATTGAATTTTGGAGCAGATGCAAAACACAAGGCAGATACACGAATTATTTTTGGAAACACTAGGCCCTCATGTTACCAAATAGATCCAACAGCTCAATCAGCAGTCAGCAGCTGACCAGGAAGGAAAGAGGATTTACTGTATTGCGCAGGGGCATTTTGAGGTTCCAACAAACTTTGGCTGCACCAGGAAACAGACGAGTTGTTACATCTACTTTTTTATCTCGTACAACATTTAGTGTATCAGAAGGCTTGCAGGCCCTCAACAACAAAATCCAGACCAAGCTTAACATCTCCAGGGAGAAGTCCTTCCAAAAAATCTGACTATATAAGGAGAATAATTATAAAAAGTTAAGCAATTTAATGAGAGATCCACCTTCTTAAACTCTCTGGGTGTACAACAGTAGTCCAAGGTGTTAAAAAAACAGACTTGTACAAAAAAATAAACAGAAAGTTATAATAATAAATTGAAACAAGGTTTGCAATGTACAGTTATAGTGTGGTTTAATGTAATACAGTACTAATGTGTTTAAATCTAAGCCTAAAATGTCTAGTGACTCATGAAAAAGCTAAAGGAAAAGTTCATTCGGTGAAGAAAGTCCTCTGTTTGTCTGTACTTTTCTGTCTGCTGAGTTCTCCTGTGATTTGTGTTGCAGGGAGTCCTTTTGGTCTGAACAGCAGCGCTGGGTTGAGACCACTGAACCTACTGCAGGTATGTCTGTACCACTGTTAGCAGCATGCCAAAGGTTTGTGTTTGACATAGAAACTTGTCCTGATTCTCCTCCTGTGTTACCACACCTGAAATAGCGATGAGCTGTGTGAACCAGCAGCGCAGCTCAGTTTCCTTACAAATCCTTTTTTCCTCTCTTCACTGCATATGCCATGTGGTGAACTCCCTTGAAGTATTTCTAGTTCAGATATTCTGATAGCGGTAATGGTCTTGTTACCTTGTGTTGTTGGATTGCTTTGTTAATCCTCCCTTTTCCCTTTGCTCTTGTCCCTCTGTGCATCACTCCTTTCCCTTTCCTCTCTTCGTGTCCAACCCTTTGTTTATCCTCGCCTCCCTGTCTGTAATTCCCCCAATTTTTTGTTGGTCTTTGTGTGCCTGTGTGTGTATGTGTGTGTGTCTTCGTGTTTTACATCTCCAGATCCCCACTGGTCCTCTCATCTTTAACTCTCTGCAGCAGCAGCAGCTGTCTCAGTTCTCCCCACAGCAGAATCAGTCGGCCACCTCCAGCCCTCAACAGCAGGGGGAGACGGTGAGGCACAAACATTTACACACATACACACACAGGCACATTTCTAAACTGGGTATCATATAATAGCAGAGAAACTGAAACTATTGACTGTCCACAGAAATACATCTGTGAAACATTAGACTACATTTATACAGTGTTGAAGATTCTCAAAAGCAAAACAAGCACAAGTTTATCTACCATCTTAGCACATCAATGTCCTTTCTAATTTACAAAACAAGAAACTGGTGCAACGTTGTTCAAATGAAAAAAGTAAAAGACGAAAGGATTTAAAAATGCTCCGTTAAAGTTCAGTTTATCTAATAATGGTAAGTGAGATTCAGCAAGATCTGGTTAATATTTGTTTACAAATATAATTATTTTTTTGCAATTTCTGGGAATCAGATTTTCCCTCGTAATTGTGTTTAGAAGAAATGTGTTTTGAATTGCATTAATTTGCATTCTTAAAAAGAAATCCAGTCATAACTTGTTTTAATTAGAATGTCTTTTAAGACTTCTGCTCGTTCCTTAAGTTTGCTGTTTAATAGAATTTGTAACATTGTTTTTGTGATGACGGTGAACAGGTGTGTGTGTGGAGAGTGTGTGTGCTGACCTCAGTGTTTTTGAGTTAGCTTTTTGGACTGTCTTTGCAGGGTGACCAAGGGTCGGATCAAAGTTTAGGAAACCAGCAAACAGCGGTCATCAACCTGGGAGTGGGAGGCTTCATGTCTTCACAGGCAGCAGGTGTGACCCACAGACACACACAGGCACACAAACACACAAGAAACACACACACATTTCTTTAAAAAACACCTCTCTTTGTTCAATCCATTAACCTGTTTCAGAACAAATTGACCCCATACCACTAACTAGTACTAATACGATTAACTAATTTATTAATTACTGTAATTACTGTACATTAGGTCTCATTGTCTGTAACTGAACATGATCATTTTACTGTAGTTAGCCATTGTTCCTCTCAGTGGAGCATGTAACATCTGACAGGAGAGACTCAACTTCCCCTTCTTCTCTGCTACATTCTCTTTTTTTTATTTTTTTCCTCTGTTGTTTTTTCCCCCCACCCTTATTTCTTTCCCTCCTGCATCATCTTCCTGTTTTCCCCCTTAACCCGCCCTGCTCGCTCACACCTCTCCACCCCATCCTTGCTTTTTGCCTTCAACTCAATTAAAACATCTATGCACACGGTCATTTACCTGTGCCTTCCCTGCAATATTCCCTCTCTTTGTCTTCTCTCTCTTTTACTTCATGTTTTTCTCTTATGTGGTGCTGCATCACTGAAACCACAACCCCCTCCCACCTTCTCCCTTTTTAACTCATCAATATGCCCCTTTGGTATGTGCATTTTCCTCTCTCCATACTTTACTCCATCCGTTCCTCTGCCTCTCTCCCTCTTGCTGTCACACCCTTCCCTCTGGGGCTCCCTCTCTCCCTCCTACTCCCTCCCCCCCGTAGTGCTGTCCCAGTTGGGCTGTGGGCTGGACGGGTCTGGGCCCCCGCTGCCTTCTCCAAGGCTTCAGCAGCAGCACCAGCCACAGATCCAAGTAATACAGCAACTTTAACATCTATATACACATATACATGTTAGCAGGCCTAGATTGATCAGCCAACTCTCCATGCCTTTATCTAACAGGCAGGTGTATGTTGTGCTCCACTATGGACTTTCAGAAAGAACTTTATGATCAATCACAGTCTAAAAAAGACAAGAACTTTCTTATCTTTCCTCACACATAAATTTAGTATTTTCATCAGACCTGGGTAGTAAAAAAAATAATTAAACGATTGCAAACAATTATGTACTTAAATGTCACAGAATAAAATTACATTTTATAGCCCACTGGAGCCGGAATGATAAGAGCTTTGAACAGTTGAAAACATTATCTGTAAGAAACCATGCAAAACTAATGGAAACATGTTTTAGTCTAAACCATCACTGTTTCCTCAAATTTACCTTTTTTTCCTGTTCAGTAAATAAAAAAATCTTAAACAGTAATTGAGAATGTTCTCCTCTAATACACAGTTGTAGTTGAAGTTGCATCACCACCGGGTCTGATTTTCAGCATTGTGGAACTCTTTTTTTTTTTTATCTCTGTTGTAGATCCACACCATTCACTCCATCTTGTGTTGTGTCTTTGGTTTGATATGTTGTTTTGACAAAAGATCACAGCAGTCCAAGTTCTCCCAGCAGCCCACACACACACACACACACACACACACACACACACACACCAGAGCTTGTGGCACCTCCAATGGCAGCAACTAACAGCGTGTCGAGCTGTGAGGCATGTTCTCACGAAGGGATGAGGATCTGAAATATTATCATGAAGTACATACTGTTAAAATGTTGCTGACTGCATCATGACAGATTAGAGATGATACACTGTAAGCATGAATCATAAGGTGTTAAAAAAAAAAAACATTTATTTGATTTTATTCATTTGTTTATTTATTTGCCAAGTTGAAGTTGCTGACTTACTCTGAGCAGAAAGCACGGTTGCTAAGCTGCATGTCTGTCTCTTGCCAGGATCACAGCCAATAATTTGTGTCTCCAGAACGCCACTGGTGCTGCTTTACTGTGTCCTGCCTCACTCCCCAACACACCCCTGACCTGCCCCGAATCTGTCATCTCTTCCTTCTTCTCCCTCCCCTCTGCAACCCATTAACCACTCTTCTGTGTTTCTCTGCACACTCCTCTTGTATGTCGTACCAGGCTTTAGTTCAGCTTCACTAACCCATGCCAGTTATTGGTGCCCTGTAACACAAACGCATTCTGCTGGTAAAGGGAAATAAAGTTTGATTCCAGTTTGAGAGAGTTTGCTCAACGTGTATGCTAGTTCGTAACTAATGCCACAGTTGCTTACACATACGTTAGATCCACGGACAAAAACATGCACTTTGTGTCTTACTGTAGCGCTGAAATCCCCTCTGATATGTTTTGTTTCTCGTCTTTCTTGCCGCTCTGGACAGTTGCAATTCTTGCAGCACCAAATGCAGCAGCAGCAAATGGCTATGGGGGCAGCAGCTCCTCCGGGGGGAGCGCCACGGCAACATACCGCCAGCCAGCCAAGAAGTAAGAGGAATAGGAGCATGCCACAGCCCCTCCCTAAGTCATGACAGACTTAAATCACACTAAGAACCCCTTCGCCCAGCTTCACAAGGACGTGAATGATTCATACTGTGCTCTTTGTCTGCCTCACTGTGGAGACTGCAGGCAAAAAAAAAAAGACTTTTTTTGTCCTTTCTGTGTCTTTTTCTAGCTGACAAATTTGTATGTAATGGTTGTCAGTGGTTTTGGGAGAACCAAAACTGTGTCTGCCGTTAGAGGATGAGGTTTTTAGAGCAGGGAGCCCTACACAAAGAACCTTAGAGATATTTTTTTGAGGTGAAACAAGAGAGACGGTTCTCGTAGGTAGCAGGCTTTCACAGCAACAAATCGCCCCTTCAGGAAGACTTTTCCTCTCTCTGGACCGAGAGGATCCTTAACACACATTCTCAGAGGATTCCTCGTGAGCTTGCCTCCACTTTGTTGACCCTTGTAGTAACTGCCCTGTCAGCACGGATCCCAGCTGAACTTATTGACACCAAATCCTCCATATTCTAACCATTACATGTGAAAATGCAAATCTGATCTTGGAGTAGTGCCTGGGGGCAGCTCTCTACCTCTCAGTCTGTCGAAAGTCTTTCTTCTTATTAGCCATTTTGGCACAGGGCTCGACCGGGGAGGGGAGGGGGTCAAGATGATCATGCAAGACAGTGTACCTGCTTTTGTACAGCACATTTTGAAAAGGCATTTCCTTTTAATGAGTTCAGGAGCCTTGAGCGTATTCTTACGAGACATCAATTGGGTGTGTGTGTGAGACATATTTCTGGACACTGAGAAATAATTTTTTAAGCAGTCTTTGTCAGCAATTTTATTGTTATTAAAAAAGAATATATATTGACAGTGGAAAATACAGCTTTTAGATAAAAAAAAAAGCTTGTCTGAGGCTCTTTATTGTGTTTTCTTCACACTTCGTGCAACTTTGTCAATAAGTTTCTGGATTTCTCTCTGTCGCGCTGTCGCTCTGCTGATACACTCCTGCAGCTTCTCCCCGGACAGTGACGTCCCACCTGAGTCACAAGGAAAGATTGTGTGTTAATTCTTCTTGTGAGAGGACTCTGTGTTTTAGCAGAATATGTAGACTGTCTCACTCTGTCAGCCAGGCTCGTGTGGACTGTAGGAGGCCAAAATTGATTGTAAAAGTTCAGTTGAGGTAAAACATTACATCCATTCCAGTGTGAAACAACAAACACTTTATATGAATTTCTGGACAAACAGCAATAACCTCTGATGGAAATAGAGAGGGAATCTAGTTTATATAATATTTCAGTTCATTTTTATCAACACTGCTTTTTGTACTCAGACACTAAGAACAAGAAGAGACTAAGTTATATGTTTAGTAGCAAATAAATTCAGGTTCAACAGCTTAAGAACAGTAGTGAGCTGCTTATTATTCCCAAGATAAAGTGGACAAAAAAAACTGTGGCGGTAGATGAGCTTTGTCCTCCCTGCATGATTGACAATGAGGAGTCCCTGATGAGTTTTTCTTTTTGTAATCAATAAGAAATTGGATTCACACAGAATAGGCTTCACAGGGAGAGGCAAATCATTACATTCTGACTTTCTGACCTGGTTTGTGTATTGTGCAGAGTCGATCTTTCTCATCCGTCACCACAGTGAGCTGAGCCGTCGACAGGCTCTCCTCTTCAGCTGTCGGGTACACCATCAGTATGGAGATTCACGGAGGGAACACCGGGGTTACAAAAGATGCACATCACACTCAGAAACACAGAACAGAGTTTTTATCCTGATGAGACAAACTTAAAAATCCTTCACTTACTCATCAAAGACAGAAAAAGAGACACCAACTGGATGTTTGTTAATATGCAGCCCACGTCTCTTTTCTAAGTTCACCTCTGGGGAATGTGTCTCTGTGCTGATGGTGACTTCTGGGAGTTGTGCTGTGGGGAGCAGGGAGACTAAAGTTAATTTAGCAATACAAAGCTTCTAAAAACAGACCTCTGTCACCACGGCCAGTACGGTTGGCAGGATAGTTGTTTGCAGTGTAAAACAATACTGCAATAAACAAATACACTAGATTACTAACCCTGAAATGAATAATATAAATATATAAATGCAGTAAAACTCTAAAAAACGAACAATTGTTTGATTTTTCATGTCAGTAACAGTGAACACTATTGCTTCCTGTAGTTTTTAGGGCACATACTGTTCTTCATGGCAGCCAGCAGGGCGATGATGCAGGCATCCAACACGTTCCCGTCATAGTCGAGACACATCAGGTCACAGTAGAGCACCCAGCAGAGCTACAACCAGACGCAGCAGAATCAGGACCAACGACCCACAACATCCAACAGAACCAGAGCATGCACATGATTCTGGACTTACCTTTCCTCTTTCGATGCACAAGTCCTCTGCTCGTATCACTTCAGAGCTGCAACAACCATTTAGAAAGAGCTGGTTAGTAAAAACAAGTGGCTGGCATTCAAAGTGATAACACACCTGATTGTGCTGTGAAATAAAAGCTAAAATGTTAAATCAAATCAGTGACACCTTTCAATCACATCAGCGATGAACTGGCTGGCGGCCTGGGCCTGTTCTCCTGGTGGACCAGGACGGAACCGAGAGGAACACAGAGGCGGCAGGTCCACGTTGGGCACTATACAAGAATAGAGAGAGCATTAATGCAGACTCCTACAGACTCCTCCTATGAGTGAATGTGTAAAGCAACACCACTTACAGACCAATAACAGGCACGACTGTGATCATCTGAACAAATGACAGACACTGATTAACTTCACAGAGTGTTAGATGGACTTCGCTCTAGTTCATAAACTGACTGGTGCATATAGTTTCTGTTTATATATATGCTTGGTGGGTGGAAGTTATTAAACTAGTTCTAATATATAATGAAGACATACAAGGCAGAAGGTAAGAAAAGTTCATTTGAAGGTTTTCAAATCTATTATGTGTTCATTTATTTTACAGAGAT
>JAPZDW010000006.1:12938516-12950511 GCA_029814725.1 Acanthurus nigricauda
TTGTTTAAAACAGATGATTTGTGTTGAACAGGGATGTAATCCCTGGAATTTAAAAATGTTTGATATTGTAAAAAAGAACAATTCTGATTAGAGACAATTAAGATTGTACATATAGAGACACAAATGTTCTATAAAAGTATGTGAAAGGAAGACTTATATGCTTAAAATAGGTTATTGTAATTATAAGATATTTTTATTAAAACCTTTTTTTGTGGTTATGTAAATATTGTGTTTCCAATTATCAGTCTTTAGTAAATGAACGTGGTTATGCTATGCCAATAATGTCCTCACATGATGATATCAGTTAACTCTTTGCAGTGTTTTTTGGAATAGTTTAATATGTAGCATGTCAGGCTAATTGCAGAGATATTGAATGTGCACTGAAGCAGCCCCCCCTGTGTAGATATGTGGTGGAGTTCAACACAAGTTCTTTTATTATTTGCCCTGCTTAGCTTTCTCTTGAATTGTTTTGTACTCATTAACTATGACAACTTTGACCCGCTTGGAGCAAAGGGTTGGTCTGCTGTTTGATCTTTTTTTTTTAAAAAAAAAGGCCCAATTTGATTCTGTGACATTGCACTCTTTATGAAATTTTGATTGGAGAGCTACAGCACTTCTAAAAGTGTTTATAATCTAATACCTTAAAAAAATCTCTGCAAAACAACGTCTCTCCTGTAATTGTGCAGCCAGAGCTCCTCCTTAAGAAGTCAATGATTGACACTAAGAAATCATTAAACTTTGGTTATGAATTGATGAAATATGTGAACATTAACAGACTTCTCTCGGACAACGACCACTTGTATTCAAAAAGGCAATGTCTATAAGTAAATATCAAATGATTTCCCTGTTGAAAAGTCAGCAGCAATTGTTAATGTAAAGAGGAAAAAAAGCCTTTATTTTCATGACATTGAACACCGAATTTACCTCACCACCCTCCTGCCAGTGTGAGAGGGCACTTGTACATTACTGTCAGCTGCACTGTTGGACTTGACCTTCACTGGCTTGTGAGGAGTTGTCAAAACAATTAAAGTTTCCAGGAAGAATTGTGTCGTCTCAAGTTTTGTCTCAATGGGCAGTTTTAGCGTTTCTTCCTTTCAGCGTCAACTCTGCAACATAAAAATAATGAAGAAAAAGAGGGAGGTGCAGTAAAACACTAGTAAACCAAACATCATGCAGTATGTGAGTCTCATGGAAAATAAAGGGTGGATAAAGATATTAAAATGTTGCAGATGTCATCTAAATCCGTAAACCTGTTTTACAGGATTTAGGGATAAAGCTTTTTGTTTTTAGGGATTTTTATTAATTCCATCACAAACAAAGCCACACCAAGATAGCAGAAACAAAACCGACAGCCAAGAAGTCAGTTTCACGTTAAACTATGAACCCTTTGTTTATCATTTTTAATACCGAGAGCAACATAATAATCTCCTTACAAATGCAAACTGCAAAAAATGTCTACATGTGGATGTTAAAATGTTAACAGTAGATTTCTTATTGCGGCTCATTTCTCTAAATAAAACACATGCCTATATTTGGTTTCAATACATACATACAAGAAGATAAAAGTACAAAAAAAATATTGGCTACAAACATAATAAAAAAAACCTCAACAGACCATTTGTGGTATGATTTTCATTAATAGAGAACTTTCATTATCTGATAGACTTACAATAGCTTAAACAGGCCTCTGTAGCAAGTACACTGTGTTTGTAATAAGCCACAAACAGAATTAGATTTCCATCGATGATTAAATATAGCAGAATGAAGTCACAAATAGAAAGCTTGCTTTATTTTTACTTTAGGTGTCTGGCAGTTAGCTCTTACTTTCACTATGATGAGGAAAGAAAAAACACAGCTTCCTAGATTACCAGCATTGCCAGTAAGCAGATCTCATTGATAAAAAGTTCCCCATTCCCTCATAAGTATGTGGAAAAAAATCTTATGAGAAAGTGTTATTATAAACATGTGGTTAAAGTCACACTTTTAATTGAACTTGCAGTCGGGCACAAGGCCTCATTGGGTTTTTGTGAGGGTTTAACCAGAAACAGTTAAAGTTTCAAATGTTAAAAAAAATTAAAGTGTCTGATTTGTATTATAATGTTGATCATTTACTACATTTTTCACGTGCTAAGACAGCAAAAAATAAAATCTTACATGCAAATATCCATGTTTTTTTAAGACCATACATTGTTTCAAAATATTCCACAGATTCTCTGAGGCAAAAAAGTACTTATTAATTTTTTTCCTAATAAAAACTGTCAATAAAAGAGTCTAACCTCACTGTTATGCTTTTATTGGTGTCATCTGTGTCCATCAGATTGTTTGAATAACCACAGAAAGCAAAGTTTGGCCAAAACAAAGTGAAACCCTGCACAGATCGTGACTCCAACACTCACACTCATAGTCTGGTTCATAATGCACACAATGCCTTGATAAGAAATCCAATTAAGTTGATGCTACGCAGTCTTATTTCCCCATTTCTGCAATCATCTCGTAGATGTCCATAAACAATAAGCTATTGAAAGTCTAATACATTTTGTCATAGATATGCAAATGCACCATTATTAGCGGGTGGAACAATAACAAGGCGAGTGAGTTTTGATCAGCTGTTATCACAACCGGGGTCCAAGCAGGAGGAGACACTGCAGCGTTTACTCCGAAAACCTCTTGTCTGTCAGTTTGAAAGGAGAATAATGGAGCTCTGATGACTCCTGTTTGAATGGTTTGTGCTGTCACAGGTAATTATCACAGGTAAGCTGACACAGCGGAGAGTTCAGACTGAATCATAAGTGAGAAGCCTCGTTTCTTAAGAGTTCAGCGAGTTTGCAGGTTTGAGCTCCGACCACACGATTCACCAGGTGATCTGTCTGATTACTTCAGCCCAGTCAGGATAAACTTCCCTAATCAGTGAAACCAGCTGCTTTAACATTTGAATGGAAGAGAATACCTGCGGTGTCTTGACCCTCCATGGCAGCCGGCGCCACGCTGTGCTCAATCACTGCACCCAGCGGTCGTCCAGAAATCCTCAACATGTTGCTGCTCCTACAACATAATTTTTAGGGATGCACGATATTATCGGCACAATATCGGTATCGGCTGATAAAAGCTTAAAAACACGTTTATCGGTATCTGCAGATATGAAAATTTCTGCCGATAGGCACAGCCGATAAGGTGACGTAGTAATTGGGCGCGCGCGGTGACATCCATAGTGCGCCAAGAGCGCAACATGTCAACATGTCGGCTGTGTGGAGGTATTTTAGTATCTCAGAAACAGACAAGAAATTAGCGATTTGCAATGATTGTAAAGCTCAAGTGATGCGAGGAGGAGAAAAGCAACACTCCTTTAACACTACCAATTTAATCGTGCATCTCAAGAGCCGTCATCCTGAACAGCACCGAGAGTTTCTGAAAAGCAAGGAGGAAAAAGCGCCAGCGCCAGCGAAAACCTCGCAGCAGCCTCTCCTTCAGTCATTCAACAAAGCTAAGGCATTTAACAGTGACCACCCCAAGGTAAAGGAGATCAACAAGAAAATAATCGAATTCATTGCTCTTGATAACCAGCCATTCAGCGTGGTTGAAGATGCGGGCTTCCGCAGACTAATGATGCATCTGGAGCCCCGCTACGCTATTCCTAGCCGGCGTTTCTTCTCAGATGTAGCCTTACCTGAACTGCAACGCTCCGTCTCAAGTCACGTGGAGAAGCTCCTCGCCAATGCTGCTCACATTAGCTTCACTTCGGATATTTGGACATCGAGTGTAAGTCCTGTCAGCATGTTGAGTCTCACAGCACAGTGGATAGACGAGGATTTTACTCTTAAAAAAGCCGTCCTTCATTCGCAGGAGTGCTCCGGTTCTCACACAGCGGCTTCCATTGCTTCTGCCTTTGACAGCATGTTTAAAAAATGGAAAATATCTAAGGAGATGGTGCATGTAGTGCTACGTGACAATGCGCAGAACATGGCAAAAGCTATGATGGAGTTCGGAGTGCCAAGTTTACCGTGCATGGCGCACACACTGCAGCTCGCTGTACATGAAGGCGTCCTGTCCCAGCGCAGCGTCGCGGATGTTGTAGCCGTTGGGAGGAAAATTGTCGGACATTTCAGACATTCTCAAGTTGCAAGCAGCCGCCTGCAAGATGTACAAAAGGAGCTCGGGATGCAGGTAAAACGGCTTCAACAGGATGTTGCAACAAGGTGGAATTCCACTTTTTATATGATGCAAAGCCTGGTTGAGCAGAAGAGGGCATTAGGAGCATATGCTGCTGATTATGAGCTGCCGGCCACTTTGACGGCAAATCAGTGGGCGCTTTTAGAAAATATGATCACACTTCTGGCGCCTTTTGAGCAACTGACAAGAGAGATAAGCTCCGCAGAAGCCTCCACTGCTGATGTGATCCCCGCGGTAGTGGCACTGACGCGCCTGCTGAGCAGACCTACCGACACCGACAGAGGCGTGCAGACCGCAAAAGCGACCCTCCTGAAAGCTGTGAATGACCGCTTCCATGGTGCGCAATGTGAGCCCCTTTTTTCCATAGCTACAATGCTTGATGCCCGTTACAAAGACCGCTACTTTGACGTGGATAAAAAGAGGAGTGCTCGTGACCTGTTGCTGACAGTGTTGGATGAAATGAATGATGGCACGGGAAGTGCACACACCGGCACAGAGGACCCCCCTGAAAAGAAGACCCGAACAGGATCACTGCTCGACATGTATGAAGAAATTCTGGAGGAGAGTGTCACACGTGGAGAGTTGGCAAATACCGAAACAGCATCACAGGTAAGCCATAAAAGAAAATAATACTGTAAAGCATAGTTCATGAGAGACTTTAATTTTGTATTTAATATTTTTGGACTGCAGAAATTAAATGAATGTGTACTGTGACTGTATAGATTATTATTCCACATTGTCAGGTGTTGCCTTCTTTAAAAACTGTCTGGGAATGTCAGGGGAAAAGCCAGTAGTGTTTTTCACCGTAGCTTTGTTAAGTTCCATATATTGAACCACCTTAGAGTATGGATAAAAAAACAGTAATTGTACTGTCTTTGCCTTAGAAAGAAAGGTTTTAAAACCTAAAATATAGAATTTCTGTGTTCTTTTACTTTGTAGATCAATGCATACCTGTCTGAGGCCCCAATTTCCAGGAACAACAGTCCACTGGACTACTGGAAAACCAACCAGTCCCGTTTCCCTGCACTCGCTCGTGCAGCACGCAAGTACCTGTGTGCGCCCAGCACAAGTGTTGACAGCGAGCGGCTATTTAGTGTTGCCTCTGATGTGATAGATGAAAAGAGGAATCGTCTAGATTGCGGGAAAGCAGAGATGCTAATTTTTGTGAAGAAAAACCTTCCTTTGCTCCTAAAAAGTTAGAAAAGACAAGCTTATCTGTCAGCTGAAGTCATCTCTAATTTGCCTTGAAAAGGTATAGACTTAAGTTCAAGTTGTGAATTAAATCTAGTGTTATAATTTCTTAAGGGGGTCACTTTCTCTATCCCAAGGTTGTAAAAGTATTATTCAAAAAAAAAAAGACTGATGGATCATTTCTTTTTCCGTCAGATTTATGTGTTAGATTTTTTTTCCAGAATCTTTCATTTCTCTTCATCTCCTGACACTGAAGGACTGATGTTTTAGCTCAGGAAATTACTACTTTTATTTTGGGCTCTAAAGATCACTATGTCATTTGCTCTTTATAGTGCTGTTAACAGATGCAGGAAGTTGTTGTAAATTTGTCTGCTTTCAGGCAGAACTAACAGATCAACTCTAATTGAAATGGTTTTGTTCTTTATCCTCATTCCCTATACTGAAATGGACTGGCATTTTAGGTCTGAGCTAGCTAGTCTAAATTTTTGCACTTCTTGTTTTTTGTTCAAGCACTTTGTTAGTATTATTTCAGGGAAGCACCCTGCAAGTTGGCTGTTCAGTTAGGATTATTATTATTTTCCATCTGAAAAAATAAGCTCCTTAAATAAAATGTAGCACTTCATTTATTTGCACTGCAGAGCTCTGTGTCTGTCACCAGGTTGTTACAGTAGCTCTAAAATAATCAAATGCAACTTGGTTATGTTTAAAAATGCATTGTACATTTAAAGTTCATGTGATCTAAAGAAATTATTTTTCTGTATTTCAATACTGAATGTCTTGAGTTTGAAAAAATAATACATTTCTTATTTATGGTAAAATCAAATGTTTTTTGTCTTGTTTTATGTGTGTTTCTTAAACAAATAAGACCGTCACAATAAGAGTAACATGTAAATTCCAGTACAGGAGAGACTTAGCTTTCTTTACAGTGAAAAAAAACAACAACTTGTGATTATCGGTATCGGTATCGGTATCGGCCAAAAGGGGTTTCGATATATCGGCATATCGGATATCGGCAAAAATCCAATATCGTGCATCCCTACTGGAAACCAAAATGTCACTCCTGTGCAAAAAGGAAAAACTACTGAAACGATGACAGACCGCAATTCTCTAACGGCAAAAACTGTTCCATCAGTCACACATATAGTGATAGATTTGAAGCACTTAGCTACAGAATATATATCTCACTGGCTTCAAACTGAGGGGGGGATGTCAAACATTAAACTGAGTGACATTAACATATCTAAAACATGATAGATTATTAGGTGGCATTCGGATATATAAATGGTGAATCGGGGAACAGCAAGTTAACATCAAAAAGCCAACCAGAGACCCCGGAGACCCTTGTTCACTGCAGCAGAGCTCATCATTTCGTGAAATGACATTCATCATACATTACCATCCAGACATATATAGAAGTTAAGACAGATGATCCAGAGGGAGTAAGGTGTCATATGCAATTAAACTGAGGACTTGATAGAGTCTCACAGCATTTCTGTACCGCAGAAGTCTGTGATGTGTCACTGTGCCTTGAATGCAAGAACACTGGGTGAGACTCAACAAGCAGGTGGGGACCGAAAATGCAGACCTTTCAATTAATACAATCCAATACAATTATCCACCAAAGCCAAGTGTTTAGGCTTTAATCATGATTACATTCAGTATAACTGTGTGATGTTCTGGTTAATGAAACATTTTGTGGCCACTGTGTATTTTGGGATTGCACTATACTGTAAGGTGGTCCATCCTGTTCCACCAAAATAACACAACTGTCACAGTCTGGTTTGAAGTTACAGTTTCAGTGCTGGATGTCGGCCCAGGTGTAATGCTTCCGGATATCCCTCTCTGGTTTGAAATCCAGCATTTGTTTGACACACAAGACCACAGACATATGACTGAGATTTGGGAGGTGTGCATGTCAGCCTTTCTGTGAGCCTCTGTGAGTTACAGTTCCCCTGACATCCCCTTATTTTAGTCCTGTATATGTTCACGTGTGTTTTTGCAGAAGTTAGTAACAACCACACAGCTGCAGTCCCCTTATGTTTCACCTCTGATCATACGGCTTCGAGCATCAGCCCCTTCCTCATCAAATCATAGTACTGCAAGTTGCACACACACCCATAAACCCACATAGACCACACCCATCTCTCACTGTCTCTACCCTCCCCCTGCTCCTCTCTCCTCCTGCCACACTTTGAAGTCCCATTCTCAAACCTTTTGGAAGAAGATCAGACCCGCTGTAAAACAGAATCACTAATTAATTAAGCCAAGTCAAATCTGAAACACTGTTTGTTTGCTCGCCAATGGAGCAGACACAACAGCCCAATTTCTTTCCTCCTGATCCAAAGCGGATCAAAGCAGACCTGTCTCATCCCTGGGTAGGGGAAAATGCCAGAAATGAAAGGCATCATCCCAGGGAGCTTTTACCAACTTTTTGGAGAGGAGCAGCATTTGGGGTCCCACTGTTTGATCATATGAGGTGCTAAAAGGGAACATTGTGTGCGAGGGCAAATATGTTCTGTAGCAGGCTCAATATGGTGGTGCGATGCTTATCTCAGAGCTAATGAAATGCCGGGAGGAGTAACAGTAAGCAGCTATCACCCTCCGCCCCCGCTGACACCCCCCCACTACCACTGCCACCACAGACATAAGCCGACTCTTTATGAGAGGAGCTGAGCCAGGGGATTGGCTGCACATCAGATCTGAGGGGCAATGCGAGGGCAGCCGAGGAAGGCACCCTCCAAGCCAAGCCTGTTCCAGCAGCCATGCTGCACACACACTTACATGCATACAGTACATGCACACCTGTGTCCTTTTAACTGCCCACCTCTGCAAAGGTTACAGCAGAGGTCTTACTCCCTTTTTTTTCTGTCTGCAGAGCGCTGTACAGACTGAACACATCCTCATCTTTCAGTCGTCATATTTTAGCCAACATAGCCTGACAAACAAACAAATAGACAAACGACCAGCGTTGGTGGTCTTGTTTCGCTCATTTGTTTGTCCATTGACATTTGTGACTGTGTTTTGACAGTCCATGCATATTGCAGACCGACCAGTGTTGTGATTGAAAGAACATCATGTCAGTTTTCCTCCCTCCCTGATGCACCGTCCCTCTCTCCTAGGAAAGGCTCATTGTGCTCCTTTTTTTAAAAAAAAAAACAGTGTTGTGAAGGATCTCTCTTGACAATTGCTGTCCAAGCAGGGAAATCAACTCGGAATGAAAATGACCTTATTTGTCTTAATTCGTTAATGACTCTCTCCTTATTTCTCTCTCTGCATTAATAAGTCCATTTTGCACAACTGAAGCATGTGCTCCTTCATCAGATTAATGAAAATGTATAAAAAGTTTTATTGTTTTATTTTATATTTTTCCAATGGAAGTAATGTTCCAAACTAAGGTAACATGTAGAATATATTTAATATGAATCTTATATAGAACATGACGACTCTAGATCTTGTTGATATACAATATATTGGTGTTTAGTCTATGATTGTGTATACGGTTAGCTTCTAGCCAATTCACAGTCACTCGCTGACAATGTCTTGTGCTTAACAGCAGCAAAAAGCTCCCTAATCATCGACAGACTGTATTTTTATTTTCTTTCTTCTGTGCTCTTTTTTTTCATTTGTTAATAATTTAATGTAATCCTTTTTTTTCTTTGTGGTTTTTTGCTTTAAAGAATTGCTTTGTAACAGCACTAGGTCTTAAATATATGAAAAAAAAAATATTGTTTATATTGATCAGGGTTCAAATCTGTACAGAGATAAACGTTTTCGAAACCAATTGTAAATAGCACTAATGCTCCCTTTCCCCCCTCCAAACTTCAAAATGGAATACATCTGTAATCTAAATAAAGGTTATTGAAGTGCACCGCCTTTTTGTCATGTCTTAATGCACAAAAATCATGTCTCAATAAATATTTAGCCATTTGACAGCTTTGTGGAAGTGTTTCTGCTGAAATTACTCTCAATAATCTTACTTTTCACTCACTCAACATTCAAGCTGTTAGACTCGTCATGCAAGAAAGAATAAAATTGAATTGCATCATTTCTCTGTAACAAATCATGTGATTCTGTTAAGTCACTTGTCCAGTTTGCACAACACTTAGTGGACCAAAGTGCAACAGGAAGAACAGTGTGGAACACAGAGTACAGTTCAGTCTGCCATCCTGAGAGCAGCTTTTTGCCTCACTTACTTTGCTAATGACAAACTGAACAAAGGAGATGTTATGTTACGGTGGGGACAGTTTTAAACCAAAGATTAGAAGCTTTGATCGTCGCTACGTTTGTGACACAGCAGCACAGACTGATTTTCTAAGAAGTCATTTTATTAAAAGATTACTGTATTTCTGTTGCCTGTGGGGGACTCCTGTGTAGTTTTTTCCTCTCCTCCTCCCTGTTTTCATCCCTCCTCCCTGCCGTCATGCTGTGTCCACACAGTGACTCTAATGTGGGCCAGATATTCGACATGAATACAACTATTCTTCTCTTATTTACACACACACACACTCATAGAGAGAGTCTGTGTGCGTACAGTAGTACCACTCAGAATGGTGTATTATGTTTGTGTGACATTATACGTCTCCGTTGCTGCTGCTTGGCCTCTGAAGAACACACAAGTCTCTTTATAACATATAGATAAATTATTGTTTTAAATGTATTGTGAGTCTGCTGGAGTAAACATTATGCAGTCAGTTAAATATATATGACATTTAAACAGTGACATTTAAATATAAGTCCAGACTGTAAACATTAATCAAACTGTTGTGATTTTGTGTCTAATGCTAACTTCTGACCACAACAACAGGGTGTGAGTTGAGTAAAATGAAGAAAACTGGCGGGGCAGGTGAGTATGGGAAGCCCCCTTTCATAAAGCTGCACTCACATGTTCATTACTCATGTTTGGATGGATTATATAGGCGTGGATGTAATTATGGGGTAACAATGGAGCATCAGCCAAGCAGCAAGACAAGATGTTTTCTCTGTTCCGTGTGTGTGAACCATCATGCAGGCACTAAGGTTTTACGATGCTGCCATCTCCTGGCAAAACCCAGGTATAGCAACACAATAACCTCCAGGATTATAAAGGCATATGGAAGTTACTTTAGATAAAATATTACATTGAGGTGTATGTTTTAGGTGAATAATTTTGTTTTTTCAAAGTTTTGTTGGTGTGAAAAACATAATTTTGCACCCCCACAACCCCAACAATGATTGACTTTCCCCTTTCACAAAAGTCAATGCTTTTAGAGGAAAAAATGTGATGCTCTTTTAAAACTTCCGCTCCGTTATATTTTACATGCTTTTACAAAACTCTTGTTTTAATATTGAATCTGTGTTTTGTAGCATAGCTACATTTGCCTCAATTATAACTGCAAATAACACAATTTTTTATTTGATTTCGGTACCTATTGACAAATTATGATTAAAGAGACAAACTTTTTCTGTATCGTCAGTCACTTTTATATCTTTCCATGCATATAATTATATAGTCTGATCAATATCTATGTGTAGAGTCATACAAGCATTCATTAACAACAAAGCAAGGTCATGGATCACTTGTCACTGTTACTTGGTGACAGCTGCACGTTGGCTTTGCTTCTTTGCATAATGCCTCTTTGTCTCCTGACCCAGCGTGTGAATATTTGCTTGATCTCCTTGTTTCACAGACAGCAGATGAATGGGTTGATCAGTGGCGGGAAAACACAGTAAAAGAGTAGTTTCATGCTTGTCAGGGGGTCATTGTCAGGTTAGGGAAGAAAGAGGTGGAGTAGACAAAGAAACTTGATATGTGATAGACGGCGATGATACAGCCCTTGGCTAAACAGGGGGAGAAGGTTTCACATTTTATTCTGCCCTGAGAAGAACGGCAGCTCAGAGTTAAAAGGATTCATAATAAATAAAATGTGTGTAATATTTAGAAAAGAAGTAATGATAAATTATCTTTATAAGTGTGAGGGTTTGGGAATTTAAAGAATCAGGTGGAAGCACCTGAGGATGGTATAATCTTGAGCCTCACCTGTCCACTGGCCATGAGCATCACTGAGATAATGATGTAAGTGTAAGAAAAGATGATGAATGCTAAAGAAACATAAAGAATAAACAGGGCTCAAGCAAAGGTGTTGCTGATTTGTTTGCTGGGGTACCAGAACACCAGAGTTGTGAAAGACACAGTGTCACAGAGGGCATGTATGACTTAGTTTGGCAGCATCATCATAAAGTTAGTGGGGCTTATGCTAGAAAAGATGTGTGCCACCACCCAGCAGAAGAGCCTGAGGCCTGTCATGGATTGGTTTGTCATCACCATTGGGTATCTGAGGAGGGAAAGGGGGTAGAAGTTGTTGTAGTATAAGTCTTCAGTTTAAATGAGACTAATCAAATGGCTTTTCTTTACCTGAGAGGAAAACAGAAGGCCTGGTATCGATCCCAGGCCATAGTCAGTAAGAAAAGGGAGTTAAAGGAGCCAAAATAGTGGATCATGTGATATTGGAAGAGGCAAGTGAGCCAAGACTGCCGTTGTTCCACCAGTAGCGAGCAATCAGTTTGGAAAAAGCCAGTTGTTCAATCACTGAGACCCACAATGTTTGTTTAACTGTTTCAAATAGCAAAATTATACCATTTAAAGTAATTATAAAAAGAG
>JAPZDW010000006.1:13030145-13041627 GCA_029814725.1 Acanthurus nigricauda
GTACTGACACCAACAGGAAAAAAGAAAGGTAAACAGGTGAAAAGACACTAAGTGACTAAGGTGGAAACTGAAGGAGATAATTTGAGGAAAGACAACTGATCAGCTGTGAGGGAGTGAAGTTTCTTGAAGGGGGTTGAGATCTGGACCTTTTGGACCTGCTTGCAGTGGCTGCCTTGTCCCTCATCTCCTAACAGAAATTCTTCGAAAGCTAAGTTCTGGTCTCCTTTCCTTGACTCTCCTGGTGTCCTCCATTTTGCTACCTCCTAACCTTCCCCTTACCCTCTGTTTTCTCTGCTCCTTGGACATTTAAGCTCCTAAGACATACACTCACACTAAGCTGGGCCCCTGAACTGAACAACCTATCTACAAACCCTCATCTACACATTCTTTTTTATACATTAATCACAGATCAGAACTGTACTTAAAAAAAAAAGTCTTGTGAACTCTTAAGCCCCTGCACACACCACTCACTCACATGCACACTCCCTCACTTCTCAGAGGGCATAGGCCATCTGCATTCCTGATTTATTAAGCTTAATTAATGGATATTTAATTTATTTATTGGGGATCCGCATTTGAGTTTGCAGTAGATTATTTAATGAATGGAAATTGTGTCTTTCATTCCGAGAATTTGAGTTGATTTTTTTTGCCTGATTCTAATATAAATGATTTTTACTTTGATTCTTGTATATATTCTCTTTTCCTTCAGTAGTACAGGTTAGTGGCTAGTTGGAGTAAAAATCCAAAGGTTTATTTTTTTAATTGACAGGTTAGACTAATTCTTCCCTGTCTGGCGCCCAACAATTATTATTATTTGAAACTGTCTTTGATACCTTTGGAAAAAGCCCATGCTACAATTTAAAGGTAAGCATGGGCACATAGCTGAACAGCAGTGTGTGGAAACAAGTTGTCGGACTGTGATATCCCTTCATAGGATAATGTATTTAGCATCCTGTGCTTTTTAGCCACATACAGGCACAGAACGCTTTCTATACTCATATGTTCCATACATCCTCCAACTATACATGTCCACCATCTATCTCTGTGAACAGGTGGTCCACATAACATTTAGCACTCATTCAGTCTGCATACAACAGCGCTGAGCTCTGCAGCCACACTGCTGCCTGCTCTTACAAATGTAGCGACCCCCCCCCCAGCCTCCTCCTTTATCATCATTTAAGTAAGTTGTCATATCTGAATGTTTCTTTGCATATGTGTTCATGTTCATCAAATGTTGTGCATCACTCGCTCTGCCAGAGGCCAGTGTCAGAGTCTGTGTCAGACTGCACACAGCACGAGAGAAAAGCAGCAATAAAACTAAAATAGGATATTATTGTTCAGGAAAATGGGTAAAAACCTTGATGTGGGTGTTCTGACTAAAATGTTTTTTTTTTTTTCAATCACTTCTCAGATATTTCAACGCTTGGAATCTTACAAAGTTGATTTTGGCAGCAAGCGTCCATATTCATCAAGGCTCAATCATATCAGAAAGAAGCAGAATAAATGTTTCTTTCATTAAATGAGCTTTTTAAGAATTGATAATTATAAAGCCAAGTACAGATTTTGATGCGCTTAAACGGGGGCATTTACCCTTTAAGAGTAACTGCCTTTTTCATCTTTTGTAAATTGTATTTTAAATTCAGCCTCCTTTGTATTACCACAACTGAAATCCTCTCTGATCGTTTTGTCTTCGGTCTAATTAGAATCGCTCTCTCCTCACTTTCTCGCCTTCTCATTTATCCACAACCTTCTGCTAATGAGTCGGGCTTAATCAGGCATTGCATTTCACTTAGAAACCAGTGAAATGTTGAGATCATTCACAAGTGAGTTTCTTAAAAAAAAAAAAAAGAAGAAAAAAGAAGAAAAATTCTCCCTCTGTCTTTTTTTTAAATACAGACGTTCTTCTTGGGCCCGTTCAAGAGTCACAGTAGATTACTTTAACACAAAGAACTCTCTTCTCGCAGCGTGTTTCTGCAGCATGGATATAATTGGAGGGAAGGTTATCACACTGTGGAAGGGAAGCTGAAAGACGAATAATAACATATTTCATTATGGGTAGTCTGGTAGTGAGGATGTTCAGGGGGAATAGTGGCTTATTGTGTTGTCTTAAGATTGGAGGACATTGTTCTCTAAAGATATTGTTCTTTCCTTCGATCCCTCGCACCACAGTGCTGAGGACAAGAGAACCGAAGAGAAAAACACATGCTGCAAGCAGTGTGCTGCATTCAGGAGCAGGCTCAAAAACTGACTGAGGTGATAACTGATCAGTATGGCTGCTAAATGATGAGCTAATTTTTGTCTTAAAAAATGCACTGACTCAGAAGGCAACAAGTGGTGAGTAGGCTGTTTCAAATAGTGACACACATCCTTCTGCTGCAGGGAGGTAAAACTGAGCAGCATATGGCAGTTTATGCCACAAAGAAGATCAATATTGCACTGAAATTTGTTAATAATTTCACAAATCTGTATATGTACACAAGACGTATCAATTTTTAGATTTCAGTCCCTCTGTTTTCAAAAAATTTTTAATTCGTATGATGTAAATTTAAACTGCATCGATGCATTATCTTCACAGCAGTCAACTGAAATGAAATCTTCTGCAGAATTAAAAGTTGTAGAGTGTTTTTGACTGTTTTTGAATTGTCCAGTGCTGATACTCCACTTAACATCAAGTGATTATAAAGAGTCCGCTGAGTTCCTGCTTACACTTGGAGCAGTTATTCAGTGTCTGAGTTACAATTGATCTAAAGGGTTGAGTATGCCATGAGAGTAAAGTGTTGGCACTGTGATAAGAGAGTGAAGTCACATATTAGGTTTTTATTTAGTCCAAAGCAAGGAGAAAGTAGATGCAGTTGGCAAATTAGCTTCTTATCTTCACTTTCTCGCACCTCTTCAACACCTCCACAGCACATAACTCACACTGCCACGCTCTCATTGCTGATGTTGTCAATCTCACACCTCAGTGTTTATCTTGCGTTAACTTTAAGTAAATCTTGTAAATCTCTTGTGTGTTCTTTCTTCTTGTTTGTCACACTTTATTATCCAAAAAAGAAATTCACTTTGTCAGGAGTATAACAAAGGAAATGTTACAGAAAAGTGTTAACGTATAAAAGAACATACAAAAATGTAACTAAAAGAAATGTCAAATGCAAAGTTTTATGCTTTAATCAAAAACGACAGAGTTTTATGGGATCTTATTCCAACTGTGTGGTACATTAAAAAAAAAATGCTGCATCTCCATTCGTTTTGATGCTGGGGACAGTAAGCAGACTTGGCCTGCAAGTTCTGAACTGTTCTTTATATAACAGAGGGTTTGAAACGTATTTTGAAATCGATTCTTTGATTGTAAAACACGCACAGGAAGCCAGTTTCATAGATCTGAGAACTGGAGCGGAGCTGTATGGCAGATTTTTTGGAGAGACCTGTGGAGACGTTGTAACAGTAGTCAAGCCAAACGAAGATAAAGGCGTGGATAAGTTTTTCCAAATCCTGCTGAGGCATGCGTTCTTTAATTCTTGATCAGTTATAAAAGGCTGATATATTTGTCTTAATTTAGATTCTAACAAAGCCAGTTTGGTTTGTTTAAATCTGTGAAACATCTTTTTCCAGTATGAAATATTTTAGCCAAAAAACTGGCTTAGATGACTCATTAGGTTATCTGCTTTATAGCCAAAAGAACAATACTTAATACATTATGCATGTGTGTGTGTGTGTGTGTGTGTGTGTGTGTTGACACGTATGTGTGTTCAGAAGATGGAGGTGTTATGCAGACCACCAGACTGAACTAGGACATGAGTACAATGTAGGTTATCACTTATGAGTGAACAGGACTATCTGTCTGGGAAAATTCACCAGAGACAATGTGCTCACATATAGGTATGTGTGCATGTGTGTATAACCTAGAGAGTAATACCCGAGAGGCATGCATATATGTATGTATGTATGTGTATGTGTGTGTGTGTGTGTGTGTGTGTCCTTGGAGAGAACATGAGCAAAAGTTCTCCATCCTGTGGAGTAAGTTAGTTGTCATCAGTAAATAGCTGCCTGTGTGGTACTGGGCCACTGGGCAGGCAGAAATAACGAGGGCTGAGGACGGAGCCAGATGGAGCTTCACTTCACACAGCATGACTCTGCTGGACTTTCTAATGGACACCGTTTTGTTATGTGGAAATAAATAAAATAAAAAAAAAAACTTGGTCAGTTTTCTGTCAGTTGTCTCTTAGGCCAAAAATAGAGGGATCTTTATAAGTGTTCAAAAAGCTGATCTGGAAACAGTAGAGGCCTGCGCACAAGTATGTTATGAAACATGCACGTGGTTCTACAGTCAGCATATGGGAACAGTCTGCAGCCTTATCAACATTATTTTAATCTAAGCAGATAAATTTCTATCGTATTTGGCGATTGACTGGAGTAATATCAAACCTAATGGCTGTAAATTGTTATAAACTTTAGTTCTTTACTCATATGAGCTGAAAACCATAACTTATGTTGGACAGTCATTGCAATTTAATTGAGAAAAGTTACATAAGTGATCACCTAATGAGACTTTCCTGACACAACTCAGTGCCAAGTGAACATCTTCACGTGCATGCGAGCATTTGTGGATGTGCGTGTTTGTTTTTGTATCCGCAGCATTGACATGTGTGTTTGCAGAACAAATGGTTTAGTGGAGTGTGCAAGCATGGCCAGCTGTATTTGTCTGCTGTAAAGCCCCCCAATCTGGTATCACCAGAGCACATTGTCTGAGTCACCCGAGTGTGTGCTCGCATGTGTGTGTGACTTGAGCTGGAACTCATTGTGAATCGTAGGAAATTGTATGAAAAGCAAATGCACTGTGTTTCTCTGAGCTCTCTTTTAAATGTTGAACAACAGCCACGCAGCAGTCACAAAGCATGAAGCGATTGTGGAGAAGCTGGATATGGTTATTGGATGCTGTAATATGTTGCCTGCAGTGAGGTAAAATATTACATCAGGCTGAAGTGCTCAGACAACTATGAATGTGTTAGTGAGAGCAACTGTTTTTGCACGGAAAAGAAATGTTCTTCATAAAATCCTGGGCAGACAAAGGGGAACGTCAGGTTTAAATGTAGACCATCACATAATGGAAAACAAAACGGCAACAAGCACGAAAACATAATATAAAAACACGAAAATAAAAACAATTTTTCTACCTGAGTCTAAATCAGTGACTCCTTAAGGCTGATGACACATACAGTTAGTGCCCAAACACGCGTGCAGAGGTAATAAATCACGGCAGCTTTCAAGGGAAAAATTAAACAAGAAGCCACAAATCATACAAGGCAGCTTCTCTGTACCTAATAAGGACTGTAACTCACTGTATACTCAGTTATTCAGGTAGATAAACACCCCCCCAATCACTCACCAAGCAGAGCTCCATATGATCTTTAGAGGGTTCTCATAGGAAAAGAGTAAAACAGGAAAATATAAGGAAAATAAAAAATATTACAAACATTAAAGATTACAGATACATATTCAAAATGTCCTTTGCTATAAATAAACCTAAAGGGAAGGCAGTAAAGAGCAACATAAAGGAAAATAACTGAAAGAGAAACTAAACTCACAGCTTGTTACAGAGCAGATGCCAACTTTATCCAGTGTGTGGCAGAGGGGAGCACTTCAGCAGCGAGCCTTTGCAACACCTCAGTCTATCTTCTCATGAGCTTGATGCTCTTGCTTGTGACATGATGAGAAGAAAGCTTGTGTGATGTTTTCTTTAGGTGAGCTGTAATGTCAGCTAGCGGTGGATGCATGGTTTGGTGGAAAGAAAATAGTGTCTATATGAAAATGCTAACAACAAGTTCTGTGGATTATTTCGAGCAACCTAGATGTATTTCAGACAGAGACATTGCTGCTGAGTTCTTAAAAGCATTTAAAAAGGCATTCTGGGCACCACAAGAAGGGTGCCATTTAGTCTTAGTGCACTCAAGAGGGGGCCGAGCTCTACAGCCGATAGCTCCTAAACCCTGCAATTTGCACCAAAATAATATAGACTGAGTAAAAACCTTACAGGTTAAAGGAAAAAATGGCATTTTGATTTTGGGTTTGACAGGCCTTTTAACAATCACTAACAAATACTGACATGTAATTTTAAACCAGCATATATGGGGAGAATATTTGCTCACTTCAGTCACTATGCAAATATGAGAAGTGAAGAAATGTCTTTACTGAAGTTTGTTTCCATTTTCTTTTTAAGGTCACAAGAAGCTCATTATCTTCCTGGAAAGCAGCCTCAGGTTAGGTAGACTTCTTTTTCAAAACTTAAACTTGTCCTTTGCATTTTATTAAGTTATTCAAAGCTGTAGTCATATTTTTAGCCCCCACTGCCACCTATGGAGTGAATAAAGACACAGTTACAGGTTAGAAATATAAAAGAGGAAAGAACGCCAGCATTCAAAAGCTTTCAAAATTGCAATAATGCAAAATTCCTGCCCAGAGTCCTTCATTTTGATGCATTAGGTGTTAAAAAGCAGAGTTTTCATTGTATTCCACTTTGTTTTGGTCATTCATCGACTCAAATACAGTGTGTAGCAACTTGAGAGGCTGCTATTGGCCATCATTTTGATTGAAGAGACTTTGTTGCAGCTGAACTTGTGCAAAAGTCTCCCAGAATAACACAGAGGGGAGGAGATGATTTACTTGACAAAAATGGAAGAAGTGAGGGAACTCATAAAGCTTCTGCAGAAGAAAAGATAGGAGGGATTCACACAGAGGGATGAAGAGGGAGTGACAGGGTGACATGGATGGGTGTTGCACCCTCCTCCAGTTCTGTTGGTCTTACAGTTATGAAAGTGTCATCGGCGGAGACAGTTATCTGGCACAGGAGGAGGGAGAAAAACAGTGGGAGAAGGGAAAAAGGAAAGAGAGCAAAGAGATGAGGGAGAGACAGAGCAGAAAAGAGTGGGAGAAACCGTGAGGATGAGGTAAGAGTGTGAGGGTGGGAGGAAAGAGAGGAGAGGAACAGCAGGAGGTATAAACACTTCACATTTGAATCACAGGCATCTGGCAGGAAGGGGAATGGAGGGATAGAGATGTGAGACATAAGGAGAGGTGACAGAGTTGGAGAGTTGGTGAGTTAGACAAAAGTCGACAGAATGATGGAGAAAATGAGGAGCTGAGAGGGTTTGACGGAGGGAACAAAGAGCAGCAAGTAAGGCAGCGAGGATGAGCAGTGAAAGAGAGGCAAATGGGCTTCTTTGCATGTAAATCAGCATGCTTATCCTCACGTCCTTCATCTCGGCTTTCTTATTTATTTGGTTAGCGCTTGTAAGGGTGATGGGCTTTCCCTGCCTGGATATATGTGTGTAAGTGTGTGTGTAAAAGAGAAGGAGAGAGAAAGAGCGCAGGAGGGAGGAGGAGAGTGAAATGTGACAATACTTGTCAACTCGCTGTCCTCCCACATAATCTGCTGACGGCTTTTCTGTCCAGCGAAAAAAAAATTAATAAATGAAAAAAATTGAAAATGTTCAATTTTCTGTCATTTGTCAGCAGACAATGAGTAATGAATCACTTTCTTCTTTGAGTTTTTTAGCAGAGTTTAAGTAATTCACAGTTCTCAGTTCTCTCACTGTGAGAGAAGGTGTGTGAGAGGACACACACACACACACAAACACACACACACAAAAACACTAACTCATGCTCTCACACAGTTTGATAGAAACTCGAGATATTTATTTTTGATCACTTTTTTTTATTTCCAAGCTATAAATTAAAGTAATTTATTTGTCTTTATTCTATTGATCTGTGGTGTCGGGTTCATATGGCGTAGTGTTTGATTATTTGTCATTAGTGATTGATTATTATGTCACACATACTAATCCCAATGTCGAGTATAAACCTCCATGCTCATAATCCATATGACTGTTGAACAATCCCCTCCAACCTTTTGTGTAATATGCTCGGATTTATGCTTGAAGTTTGCTCCATTAAGCTCAAGTGGTTGTAACATTTACCTTCTTAACTGCTACAAGGCCCATTACTCCATTGCTGGAGGCAACATCCTCTACCTAACTTTACAAGATAAGTAACACTGTGCATTTCATAAAATTATTACTCACTGAGAGAGACGACACAGCAACTTCTAGATCCATATCTTTATAAATGTTTTTTTTTTTCCAACAGTGCTATATGTTATCAAATATTTTTTAATTGTCCTTGGGGCTAAATATACTGTTAGATGAGCATATTGTCAGAAAGGTATGGGTGTTATAAAGTCTCTGAATAGCTTTTCCCATGTCTTTTGAATGAGAAAACGAGCTGTTCGATGCTCTGATGTGCACAAAAAACAACAAAAAAAACATTTCTGTCATTACTTGGTGAAGGACAGATAGTGGTCCTGGTTAAAAGAAAACCTTGATAATTTTTGGGAGGAAATGGAGGACAAACAGTGCTCAGTGTCAGAGTTGCAAACTTTGCTGTCAAGGTTTTTAGGAGACCTTGCCACTTCCACAGTTTGGCTGTTCTCCCAACAGAAAGGGGTCATGATTGACACATCCACATGAAGTCTTTCCTGGGACAAAGTGCACCACTAATGCTACTTTTTGTGCCATTTCAGCCCTCAGTGAGATTCTAAGCCACTAGATGTCACACTGGAGCACCAGCATCTCAGACTGATACAAATGGGCTCCCCCCTCCCTTCTTTTTCTCAACAAGGTGTTGTAAACAGACAACAAGATGAACAACAGAATAATGTATAGTTTTGTGAATAATGTCATGTGACCAAGTAAGCAACCTATAAAAGGCAAGAGAATGTGGGCCGACATCTTAGCTTAATTACTTTGAAATATTAAGTTATTTTAGTTACATTATTAACATAGTCAGTTTGGGAAGGTGTTATTTCTTCGATATTTCGACTGACTGAAATCCATGTAGCATAATTATTAACTTGCATAACATGTACATGCAGCTGACCTGAAACAGCTGACCAAAACAAAGATCAGGAAAGCTCAGAATAACACACTGAGAGGGAGTCTGACACTGTAACTCGGCCGTACCTTTACAAAGCAAACGGCTGTTACCTGCTATTTTAAAATCTAAATCTTCTCCAGAACCTTTAAAACTAGAAAAAATATTTTATATCACACGTTTTGATAGTTTTAGATTTTTGTATCAGCTTGTTCAAAGTCTTCATTGAGGCTGCATAAGCGTACGACTGTGTGAAGTGTATAGAGACTCCGGTTTTGGCTGCGACATCAAAATTTCTTTTCATCAATTGAAAGCATTCTCAATACACACTGCATGTTACAAGAGGTCCACCAGAGTATATGTGCTACTGTCTTTGCCTCTAAAAGTGCTGGAGAAAGACTTTTAATAATCTAAAGTTATTATTCTGAATGACTTAAAGTCAGTCAGATTTTACTTCACTTATTTCCGTCATTCAAAGCTTTTCCTCTCAAATTTATTTGCCTGGCAGGTTTAAAATTTGAATACCTGTTAAAGTTTACCTGACTCTCTCCATGACCTTTTGTGCACTGTGGGGGAAGTTTCCATGGCTTGTTTACAGTATGTTTTCTGTCAAACCTGCTTGTCTTTTCAAGAGAACAGATGCATAATGAATAACTGCAGATTTACTTTTTTTTTTTTTCACAAAGGAAATGTTGTTGATTTAAATACTGAGTATGTATAATTAAAATACATAAGCGTGCACCAGAGCCATTATCTCTTGGATTAGCACTGTTATGCTACACAGTACCTTCTGCTAACCTACAACCAAGCTGCCCACAGAACAGATCTCCTGTCAGTAATGATGATAAACACCATGATAAACTATCCGTGCAAAGGATTTCTCAATAAATAGTGCAGCAACATGTTGTCAGTATTTCAGCCACATTCCCTCTAATTAATGCTACATTAGCTCAGTCTCTGAGGACGCACTGGGTAGTCTTGTGACCTGAAATTGAGGATGACCAAATAAAAAACTAGTTTTTTGTCATAACCAGCTCTCTGACTCACACACACACACACACACGCACATAAACAGACAGACGCATGGACACACACAGTGTGAAATGTTTGGGACACACGCGGCTCAGGCAGGCTCATAAAAAACAGATTAAACCATGATGGATCAGGGAATCTGCAAAAGAACTCAAATAAACAGGATGAGGTTATGAAGAGGAGAAGAAGACGAGGACGAGAATGACAAGAAGCTCTTTTGTTTCTCCTTTGTTTTTTTAAGTTCTGCTTTCTCCCTCCTCTCGACTGTTCTGCGTGCCTTTATGTGAACCAAAATAACAAAAAACGTGCGTTCACAGACACAAAAAAGCTCAAGGCAAAAGCCACCTACACTTAAGTCATTGTTCTCTCTGTATCTTGTTCCCTCCCTCTCTCTATGTGGTTTTAATTTTCCAAATGCTTAGGCTTTAATTAATAAGGGGAAGAGAGAAGCCCCTAATTGAAAGCATTCCTGAGAATATCAACGACTACTCCTGAGGACTGCCCCATTTTCTTTTTCTCAACAACACAAAGCCCAAGCAAAGACTCACACTCGTCATACTGAATATTTTCCTCATAAGATGGCACTGAATAATCCTAAAATTCAAATTTACGAAGTACAAATGCTTTCAGTGTCACAGTATTTCTGATGTAACATATCAATTAGGTGGGAAGAATTCCTTCAAAAATATGTACTTGCTCAGATATCTGTGATGCCACACAAGTATTAAAAGTGATGGTCATGTTAGAAATGACTGGGACATGGTCATGAGTAATTGTGATTTTTGGGGGTTCTTTCTACCTATACGGACACACACGTGGTTTTTAATGCTCCACTGTAATTTTTACAGCAACATAATTCTAGCAAATCCTCAGTAAAACATGACTGTAAAGTTAAATGCAGTGATAGTAATATGGGTGAAAATGAAGTGTAATGATGATTTTTATGAAAAATGCAGTAATTAATAGGATAAAGAGTTTACAGCAGCCTTCTTTTTGCTGTGATAGATCTCCTAATAGTCTCAGATTGTGCTCGAAATGGCAAATTCACAAAGAGAAGATGTGAATGAACTGTGGATTTAGCATCACTTGCACCCCCCGTCTGCCTGGTCTCAGGATCCGATTCATAACAAGCACAAACAGGCACATTTACTGCAACTGCCTGCAAATGGGCGTCTGATTACTTTTGTCCATGTGGAAAATCATGGAGGGGCAATAGTTTTGGACTCTAACTGCTTGTGACTGTTACCACTTGAATTTGTGATTTGTTTGTGTTTAAATAACACAAATTCATGCACTTTATGTAAAAGTGCAAACAAAGTGCATCTGCAGAAATATTTTTTCAGTTCTATTAGTTGCGGTTGACTGATGTTGTTACAAAGGTCTGACAACCCTGGTAACACGTGTATGATGACAACAAGCAGCAACCACAACTATTTCGCCACTTTGTGTTTGAGGTGAATCATCGTAGAAACACTACAAATTGCCGTCACTTAACAAAATCAAGGTGCATTATTGGAGATGTAGTTTA
>JAPZDW010000006.1:13119454-13130822 GCA_029814725.1 Acanthurus nigricauda
GTACTCTTTTTTTGACTTTTATAACTTGCAGAATTGGTGGCTAATTTTTCTGCATGCATGCCATTTCTCTTTGTCACCCATCATAACTGTCTCTTCTCCTCTCTGCAGCGCTGAGGGCAGCCATGTGTCTGGTCAGAGCAACGGCCGGGACCCACAGGCACTGGCCAAAGCTGTTCAGATACACCACGACACTCTGAGGACCATGTACTTTGCCTGAGCTACACCAACTCCTCTACAAACCATTGCCACCCTTAACCACACACGGAAACACACACAGACACAACCCATGCACACCTGGCTTGCCGGTCAAGGAGTCTTCATATGTGCAAGTCCCGCCACAACCCCGCCCACCCACACACACAAACACACACATACACACACATACACACATGCGCCTAGTCATTTCGGACATGACACTGTGCAGAGGAAAGCAGGGAGGAGGGAGAGGAGGAGGCACCCCCACACTGGACTGAGGATGCAAACGCTGCTTTAAAAAAAAAACAAACAAACAAGAGAGAAACTCAGCACTATTATGCAATATTAAACCAGCCAACTAGTTTATTTCCTCTCCTATCAGGCCCCAATTTTATTGCCCCTCCTATCTGTTTTTCCCTGTTCGTCTCCTTTACTTGTGGCCTAGTGGGTGTGTTTGTTTGTTCCTTTACTTTTCCTTTCCTTTGGCGCAGTCATTCTTTATAGTCTACTTATCTGCTTCTTTGCCATCTGCAGTACCTCAAGTCAATTTGAGCAGCAGCACTTTTACATTCTGTCAGTTTTACTGTAGTTTGTTATTGATTTCTCCCCCAGTGTTAGACATGAGGGAGAGGAGAGGGAAGGGTCTGACTCTGGAGTTGTTAAATGATGTTTGATTCATTTTGGAATATAGATTTTTCATTGGGCCAGAGGTCCTCCCAGTTGCCACTTTTATTATTTTCACTTTTTCCTCTTTGTTTCCTCTATTCTGTCACTTTTTCACTCGTGTGTGAAATAACCAGTCACTTGTATGAAGCAACATGTTCTTTTAAGCACACTGCCATCTGTTGGCGACGAGGTATAAATGCCCCCTTAGAGTCATGAAAACAAGTTGTTGTCTTACAAGGTTTCCGATCAGCTCAACTTTTATCTTCATTAGTCAGCTGTCACATTTAAACAGAGGCAGTTTATGTTGGCTGATTATATCAATTTCTCAACTGCAGCCATCTATGTATGTTGTTTAAAGTATAACACTGTTATTTAATTCTGGTTGTTATTTTTTTCTCCTACATTATGTGAAACATTTTAAGATTCAGATTTTTTTTTTTTTAATCATTTAAATCATGTAAGCTTTTTGTTTTTAATCTTAGCAGTCATCGTGCATTCAGTCCCCTCAGTGCTTTACTCACATTTCCCCCCTTTTTTGAGTTTGAGATGGTGCGTAAATAGAGATCACGTCGATGGTTTCCTCTAGTGCAATAATCAGTTGAAACGAAGGGAAGAGGATTTTAGGGGAGTTAAACGACCCAAAAGAACGGTTTTGCATTTCATATAAAAAAAACGAGTGTCCTGGAAAAGAGAGAAAAAGTTTGCCACTCGCTAGGCACTTTCATGTGCTGCTACTCTGTGAGACGATTAATCAGCATGTTTTATGAGTTTGCCCTTGCCGTTGGGCAAAAATGGTGCAACTGCAGTTTTGGTGATTTTTTTAATTTTTTTTTTTTCATGTTTTTACTTGAATTGAAGGATGTTATGCGCATCTGTGGTTTGAGAACATTTTATCATCGGTGGGCATATTTTTTTTCAAAAGTCTTGATAATTAGTTTGAGGCTGATTTTCTTAATTCTTAAAACTAACAAAGCTTTTCACCCGGCTGCAGCAAAGTGGAGTATAAAGGCCATAAAGAGGTTGTATTCAAGTGCCTGGTGGAAGTTAAGTATTAAATGATCAGCTGCGTATAACTCACAATAGTGATCGTATTTCATCGGAGTAAAAATAATCAAACAGCATATTTGAATTAACAGACAGCATAAGATGGTTTAAAGCAAGAAAGTTTCACCGGATGCCTCTTGATCTTCTCAAGAACTGTCTACTGACTTTTCTATACATCTCATTCAAATCATCCTAAGATCAATATATTTATTGTGTTTGCCTATACAGCGGTGTTAGCTGTTGGCTTTGCTTCGGAGCAGCGTTCAAGCAAAGCGGAGCAGAGTTGTCTTTTGCTTAATCTTCAGACATGGATCCAGCTGCTACAGTGTGTTTGTACCTAAAAGGCCGGTTTCATGGACACGAAATCAACTTCTTTTTTTTTTCTTTACTTTCAATGAACTGTGTCATTCAGTAGAAATCTTAAGTCCTGGACTAAGTGTAATTCCTGTCCATGCAACCGGCCCAAACTTGGCGACTGGCTTCAGAACAAAGCCGAGGAGTTAAGTCAGTGACCCCCCCATGTTGGCAGCAGACGTACGGCTGACTGTTGATGTGAAACGTGCACCTGGATTATCGTCACCACTTAGCTCCTCCGTGCCGCTGATGACCTGAAGCTAGTCATGGTGGTGTTTTTAAAAAGTTATCTGCACTAAAAGAAGCCGTGTTTCGAGACTGAACACAGGCATGGTGCTACTCTGTCTGGATTTGAATCTGAAGCTGAACCTCTATACGAGACTCTAGATGAGCAGGCGGAAGGTGTACAAAAAAAATAAACGGTAAACCTCAGTTAAGGACAGGAGAAGTTCGCACTGCTGTGGTTGACGCAGGAGCTTTGGATTTAAGATGTCACTCTGTAGTTGTGATCAGCATTGAGAACCTGTATAACGGTACGTGGGCAGACGTTCTCTTGGACAGTGAGGTAGAATGTCCGGTCCTGCATGCGTCGTTTGCATTTGACTGCCTTTCCTGGCGAGCCTTCCAGCATGGAAGCCAGTTGGGTTTCGAGCCTTCACGAGTTCACTAGTGTCTGAAAGCCTTTTTAAAAGCCAGATCGAAAGTATATTTGTACATTTTAAATTATGTAATGCACACCACTTATTTTTGCTAACAGAAAAAAAAAATGTAGTCTAATTATTAATCTTAGTAATAAATGTATCATGATAAGAAACGGTTAAAAAGATATAATTACAAAGTTTTATTATTGCAATAGACTGTTGACTTGTTCCTGTGTCACTATAACGTATAGTGTATGTGTGAACAGTGGTGGGGTTGTTGAAACTAGTGATGTGTGTTTGGACTGTCATACTGTTATTGATAGGGATGTGGACTTAAAACCGCCTCTTGCATTAATTGCATTGGAAAAAAAAAAATCTGCAAGATGCTGAATAATTATTTCTCTCCTTTTTTTTGGGTTAAATTTTGTAGATGTTTGTACATGTCAGAGGTTTGCTGCAGAGAAAAGACTCTTCAGAAAGAGAAAATATTACATGCTGTATTCCAAAAGGCTTTGTGTTGAGATGTTAGATCCTTGTTGTGACGACGAACGGGGGAATAGGAGAGTTTGTTGATGTATTGAGCGGAGTTGCTGCTCTCGAATGTCCTCTGGGTTTTTTTTTTTTTCCCAAACTGGTGCTGATGCCTCCTCTTTATAAAGAGGGTGAGTGAAAAGGAACGGGCAAGTGATTTTTCAAAGTGTTGTCGATCCCTTTTTCAAGGTGTTCAAACAATTTCATGACAAGGGTTAGTGGTTCTCCATTCCTCTTTGTGATAAAGCCTTGTGGGTATTTACATTTGACTGCAACCTCCGTTGCTTTTCCTCAGACTCCTCTCCTCACCCCGGCCACTTCATGTGCTCACAAACACAAAGACTTAGCCTCCCGGTAAATCTGCAGTGTGACAAAGCCTTTAATCTTATTGTTGCTCTCTCGCCCCCTTTGCTCTTGAACATTTACTTCCCGGTGCCAGAGGACTACATTCCATTGCTGTACAATCCCATCCGATCCCCCCCTGGGAGGTATAAGAATGATTAGAGCTGTAGGACAATGGAGGGGTCTGGTCAGTAAGACAGAGTGGGCTCTGTTATTCATTCAAGTATGTGTGATTTTTGGAGGGAGTCAAAGCTAATCAGAAATAACTTCATGTGGCGTGTTATGTTGGACGCTGAACAAGCCTGGAGGTTGGCTGCGAGAATCCATTCATAATTCACAGTCTCCGCTGTCTGTAATTGGATGTTCAGTTTTTTTGTATAAACTACACTCTTGAGGGCAGTTGAACACATGTTTACATAGCAGATGTGTTTGCCTCGCTTACAACTGAAATGTCATCAGCTCTGCCTTTGCAAATATTAGCTGGTAGAGAAATGATCTAACATGAGCAAGATCATTTGGGGCCTGTGGAAGTGAACGCTTGAAGGGATAAGAAGATTTTATTTATTTGGTCAGCTTTATTTTTCCTTCACCAGACATCTGTGTTGCACAGCAGGAGAAAAGACTTGTCTTTTTTCCCTTCCAGTTTTATTAAAATGACATGTTTGACCAGACTGAAATGAAAGGGCACACTCAGCTCACAGCTTGCAGCTAGTTGAGGCCTTTGGCTCGAAATGAAGACTTAACAATACAGAGAAGTCCTTTTATAGAAGCCTAGGAACACACATCTCACCCACAAAGTGACATCTGTCTGGTGGAGACAAAAAAAAACAACCAAATAGACTTAAAAAGGTCAGAGCTTACAGCAGCATTGACAGTACTAAATGCAGTGTCCTTGTGGAGCATGACAGCAATAGAGACGAGACTGCAGTACCTTGTTGGAAGCAAAATGGTCCAATTCCTAGTTTAGCAAGTTCTCTGTGTTCACTGTGCTGTTGGAGAAACGATTTGGTGCGGATTAATATACATTTTACATGAGAGCACGGATTATTTATGGCCTTTTCCTTTTTTTCTTTCTTGACAGTCTACAGTAGAGCGAGACAAATTTGGAGCTGGATGTTGACATGAGACAAATGTCACAGACCAGACATGAAACCAGGACATCACTGGTTCGTGTTAACTGAGCCAAGTGAGCCACCAGGATGCCCTGAGGACTCCATGTGTGACAGTTTTTACAATGAGGAACCTTTATACACACGCACGAATGTATCTGCTCTGTAAAGCACTTCAAATATTCTGAACGCACATGCAGAGAAATCTCTTCACATTTCATTTAAACACTCAGAGATTTGGTCTGCAGCTCAAGGACACAGTCTTTTTTTATATGATTTACTAAATGATGGAGCTGCAGTGGTTGAAAGACACATTGTGCCAAAAGCAATAACTGCTTAATAAAACAGTCACTTTGTACTCCCGTGTCACAATAGCGGAGATGTGGCACCAATCTGAATCATGTCTTTTTACTCTCATTTTGCAGCATAATTCAATTTAATTTTAGCACTTTTGTTGGCTCGTTTGTTTATGCTACATCTCATTACTCACACATTTAAACACACAGTAAGTAGTTTCTGCTGCCAGGATCTTCAAATCAGAATAATGAAAACAAAAGATGGAGTTTGATGACTTGTAGAAGTGGCATGAGATCATGAGAGCTGTTGTTGTTGTTGTGGATGAAATTCTGTTCTGATGAGACTCCGGCAGAAATGCTCATCAAATAGATAAACGTATGGATCGCCTGGGTTTAGACTTTTGAATCCACCCACTCCACCAATGTTTAGTTAAAGGATTAGTGTTAACAGCAGTTTCTCATCCCGAAGGGTCAACAGTCCAGTGAGCGCTGCAGTGATTAACGATTAGCCAATCAACTCCATGGACAGTAATAACATTTTTGCCATGTTGTCAAGCGTTGTTACTGTTACCTCAATTAAAATAACTGTTTTCAATGGATATGAACATGCCTGGAAACGTGGGATAGCATAGGTGAACAGCTCGAAGAAATTTTAAAACAAACGTGGTCATTTTTAGGCACGTAAATGCAGAAATGTTGCACAATGTTCTTTATGAATCCCTGCAGACATGCTTCAGTACACGTACAAATACTTATATTTTGTGTTAGATGTGCATCAAAATCTGACTTACCGGGCACAACAAGTTTCTGTCTTCATTGTAAAATCTATTCTCAGTGTCAATTTGCATCTGTGTAAGCACAAAATGATTTCAAAAGAGTCCCTTCACTAAATTTTGCTTTTATGCACATGTTAAACTTAGATGTACTGGAAGAGGAGCTCAGAGAAACCTGAGGAGATGAATGTGAAAAACAGTCTTCTGTTGTCAAAACCACCTTCTGTACATCATTCTGCGCAGCGAAGGTCAACCGCTGAGGTGAAGGAACAATGAGCAAAACACATTTTTTAAGTGGAGGAGGACTCCAGAAATAGATCAAACAATAAATTACAGTGTGCACCATTTACAAACGCACGTTGGCCGAGAATGTAGGTGTTTCAAATGAAGGAAAGGCTTCGAAAAATCCCCCATCAGCGAGTAAGGTCAAGGGGAACAAAAGCAGAGGGCCGTAGTTGCCACATGCATTGTTCGACCTTAATGTTTATGAGCCAGAACTGTTTGAAAGAGAACATGTTGCCTCTCGTTAAACAAAGAAAAACAAAAACAAGCCAAATAAAAGGTAACACAATGTATGTTAATAACTGGCTTTGCAAAAAAAGAGCTCGTTACAAAACACACATGATTCATAGGCAACATTCTGCTGCCATGGTGATGAGTAATTGGTTCTGCTTTCATAATTAGAATATTCATGATAAATACTGGATTACTGTGGTGCATGCAGTTAGCATTGAGCAAACAGGCAATGTAGAATAAGCAGATACACCTGTACCTGAGTCCAGCGGACTGTGGGACTGAGTTTCGAGCCTTGGATTTAAGGGGGCGCTCACACAGACATCAATTATCCCACCACACACACACAGGAAAGACATTCAGACTGAACTAATTGCTGATGAATCACCCCTTTTCTGAAAGAAGTGAGAATGCATGAGTGCAAATGCATGCAAATGTATTATATGACAAATGCCAAATAATTTTTTTTTTTTAATCACATCGTAAGACATAACTATGTGACAAGTGTTGTGCCTGTAGGTGGCGAGGAACCTCTTCTTTCAACACTATGCAGCACGCATGATTTCAAAAGCTTATCAGGATGTACAGACTCCCTCTTCTTCACTGTTCAATCATCCAACTCAGCAGTAGATCCTGTAAACAAAATGTACCGGTGCTTTGTACTTTGTACTCGTCTCTGTCACAAATGGTTTGTATTCTGTGAAGATTTTTGACACACTGGGAAGCTGATCAACACTTAAGTAGAATCTATAGGACGTTCTCCAAGTGCTTAGCATGCTGGGCCATGAACGCGGGATCAAGGGAGCTCACGCGTCTGACGGCGTTACACATCAGAGAATCAGCTCTCGCAATCAACTTCTCACTGAAGGTGGCGGTGGGAGAGAAGCACTCCATCTTCATTTACTTAAAGCTGTGCATGTATTCCGGGTGGTTTTATGTTCCTGTTTACTTTCCTCTTATATGCAAAGGCTGTTTTTATGGCTTCATTGCACTGTTTTGTCAATAGGAAGCCCCCTGCATGTGTTCCACTTCCTTCACCTAAAAGGTTACCACTGAGGCATTTGTCTGAATTTCAGAAATGTTTTGGCTGCACTGCAACAAAGGAAAGACTGCGGCTGTGCGTCAAAGGGGGTATCCACTTGGGGTGGCCTGCTGTCATGCCACTCATGTGCATGAGCAGCAGTGGCCTTTTCCAAAGTACTGTAGGATGCTGATGAGGATGCTTTGACATCCTCTGCTTTGCAAGTTTGATTTTTTTTCTCTGGCTGTGAATGTGTTCCTGCATGCTCCTCAGCTCTTACATTTTTCAACCATCTGTTGACACAAAACTTTGAAGGAAATTTGAAAGGAGACAGTGATGTGCAAAAACATCTAGTGGTGTATCAGGGAAAAGTTGCCAAGTGGCTCTCGGGGCTCACACTGTCTCGAACGGACTTAAAGTGTTGCTCTCATCCATCTGATCTGACTCAGATATTGAGTCCTAATGCAGCCCCACTGTGCAGTGGCATACACACACTAAATTTTAATAAAACAGGAACACCATCTGGTAAAATAACCTAAAAGCATATTTTATCTTAAAGTCCCTAAAAAATTTTTTTTTGTCCCGGTTCATTTGGCGACACGTTTGGTTATCGTGATAACAGCATGTGTGATTTAACACTACTACGCCTAGCAGCTACTTCATCAGAACTACAACACAAGAGCAAGTTGTGTCCCTGATAACAGATCAGCCAAACAAACACATGCTGAGAAGATGGAGGTGTGCAGCCTGTTGCCTGCAGCTCTTTCACTGAAAGCTCACTGAGGCTTTCCCTTGTTCTTTTTTTTTGTTGTTGTTTGTTTTTGCATTGAAAATATTTAAAACTGACCCACTGACGAAATATTTTGAAATGATTGTTGTCTAGATTTGTAGTTATGATTGGCGCTAATGGCAGAAAAGTAGGAAATGTTCTATAAATACGTTAAAAATAATTTGCTCTAATTTAAATTCTAATGTGGTGTAAAGAGAGCAAACAATGAACAGTGAGGCAGATATAATTGAGATAAAATTGCAAACAGTGCTGCTGAATTAAATGCATGCATCATTTCCTAAAAGTCTCTCAGCAACTGAGGAAAAAAGCTGCTGAAGAAAAAAAGAGTCAATCAAGAGATAATCACTGAATACAAATAAACTGAATAAATATGACAGGAAACAGGAGGTAGATTTCGTAAAAATAAAAAGAATACAAACATTAATAAATCTCGGTAATTTGTCCCGTTTAAAATTGATCATCTACAGATTTTTCGTGACACATGACATTGCGACTGTGTAGAGTTTCCTCTATTGTTTTCAATAAGTCGTGTTTGAACTCCAGATGCAGGTAAATGCAGATAAATGGCAACAACATGGCAGCTTGAGTGCATTTGGGCATTGTGTCTTTCAGCTCCCAATCTTGGTCTCTTTCCACTGTTGATGAAAACTGCAATGCACAGCGGACCACAGCTGCCAAGACTGATAAACTCAACATGTCTGGGTGTTCAGGACTTCTGCGCTTTTAGAATATCTTTAAACTGTCCAGGTACGGATTGGAAAATTGAAAAAAAGAGACATTATGGAAATCTTCAAGTGCAGGGTTTGGTCTTACTGAAAAAATCTACAGACGCTGAATCCAGGTAAAGCACAACAATCTCTCCTCCTGTAACACTCCAGCTCTATAAAACCATCTTTTCAGACAGTGTCACTTTGTTTAAACCTTCTTCAAAAGATATGACACTGCTCTTTGACAACCTCGTATATAGAGTGCCTCTCCTGTGAAGTAAGATGACAGATCAAAACATGAAAGGGAGGCTGTTTTTTTGTTGCACAACATGAATATAACTTTGCAAGTTCAGGATCTGGAAACATTTGCCTATGAATGTCAGACAAGTCTGTGCATGAGCTGAATAACAAGCTTGATATAACATGTTGATGACCCGGAGAATCTCTGCTTCATGCTCTGCTTGGCCCAAAAATGTAACCCTTAAACTTGAACTACTGTAGAGCCGCTGCATCACGATGTCGAGTGGATACTCGGGCGGCAAACATATTTTGATAGTTCCCTTTCTTTTGTCTGCACTGGCTGCATCAAATGTGAGCTTCCCTCTTCCATTGCCGCCTACTTTGCATTGTCTACTTTAGCCTTTGCGCTTCAGTAGCTTTCAATTTTTACAGCAGATGAAGCTCTCTTTGTTTGATGTAAAGGTCATTTTGAAATTGTCTGAGACCCTGAGATGGGATTGGCCTTGAGCATAACCCTCGAGTGCTGAGAGATCTATCATCATCATTATCAACATCAAATAATTCTCCTCACAATGTTTGCAGTGCGTCTTTTTTGTATTCTTTGCAACCTCATCCGTCCACATTATAAACTGCAAATCTCTGTTCCATTATTTGAATGCAGAGAATTGTGGGGGCACACACTCAGAAAGCCTTGCACTTAAAGACCCACTCCTGCTGTTGATTTAAGCCATTAAATGTCCTCTCTCTCCATCAAAATGACGTATTTAAACATTTTTCAAAGACGTATGTAACTGTAGGCTGATCAGTGGCGGCAGGTCAATATAGGGCGCAAAAGCTCTGCACCAACATTCCCCGCATGAAGACGGGATTAAGAAGGTTTTTTAATTTGTAATTATACTTTATTGGTGGAAAAAAACATATCAAATGGATATTATTTTCAGTACATAAGGTGTGACAACCCTACAAAAAGTTTCAACAACTGCATTTTTAAATGAACAGTTAGAACAACAGACCTTTAGCAAAACCACACAATGAGTTTTATATTAAATCTCTGCTATTCAGTACAATCTAGATAAGTATATGCAAGTAAAATAAAGCTGTCACCTCAGTCAAAGCTTTAAGAAATCAGTGCAGAGAATTAAGATATTTATGAGCTCAGTGCCTTTTTTTTTTCAGCTGAACTGTCTTAACTGTTAACACCTCCTACACTTCAAGCCCCTGCCAAGCACAGCTGCAGCTCTATTGTTTGTGCCTGAAACTCATTTTTCCTCCTTAGCAGACAAAGCATAACACATTTTGTTGCCTAAATGAAGTGTTTACCACAGCAATCCTTCATTTTCAAGTGCATTTTAACTTGTTGCACATGCAATTTCCTCGACAGGGGAAAGTTTGTTAGCCACTGAATTTTATGTGCGGATGTTCAGACATCTGAATGTTGCAGATGAAGGTAGATGTACTCAAGGGAAGCTTTGTAACTGTGATGGAACTAAATGTTCAGCGGCTCTTGGAGATGGATCTGTGTTTATGCAAGATGCAGACTGCTTGAGGCTATGCGTGACAGCCAAAGTTTGGGATGTAGGAACTTGGCCAGTCACATGAAGGCTGAATTTCCAATTTCGTTGCAGTTTCTCTTAGAGAACAGTCAGTGAAAAAAGGCTGCGACTCAGGTGGGTGAGGTCACGACTCTATTGGGCATCCACTCACGTTCACTGCAACCAGTCTGGCGTGGTCAGTGGCTGAGATCTCACAGATTCGAGAACAGGAGAGGTTTGTCAAGGAGGTGAAAGCTGACAGTGGTGGAGAAGATGAAGGAGAAAAAAAAACGTTGGGCTGCAGGAACTGTGTGTGCCTGGGTGTGGAGGAAATCTTGACACGAGTTACATTTGTCAGTAGTAATAAAGAGGATTTCCAGAGTGTGATTCTGTGATGTACGAAAATGGACAGAGCTTCCGCAGCAGACGGGACCCTGGTGTATTCTCGAGTCACAGCGGGTGTGTAGCTGTGCACTGAACGCGCAACACATTAAGGATGGAGGCTGTTTTCATCAAGCACACCGATGAGGTGAATCCAGGCAAAAGTCATTATCTCTTTATGGAGTTCTCTTATTAAATATCAATCACAAGGTTAAACATAACATACAAACATG
>JAPZDW010000006.1:13536752-13547933 GCA_029814725.1 Acanthurus nigricauda
ATATCCCAACAATTTCTTTCAAATCAAAACATAAATTTTTGATGTAACAATCTTAAAATTGTTCAAGGCCTGCCAGCAGGTTTGGTTTGTGTACATTAACAAGGAAATTTCCCCAGTCATCATCAGTTTCATTACATACTTAAAGTTCATTAAAGACAGTATAATAAAGGGTAAATAGGTAAATTATTATTATTATTGGGATTTAAACATATATCTTGTCATGCTTTGGACTCATGCACAGACTGTGTAGCCAAAAAATACCGTTGACTCATACTTGGCTGTTAAATCTGTAAAACCAATAAAATAGTGATGAGAAAATTTTAAATAGCACATGAAAAATAACAGCTCTAGATTTATTACAGAGAGAATGCATATGGGCTTCTCAGATTAACTACAAAAAGGAATCCAATTTGATGTCTTTCTGACATGACATGTTAAAAATAAAGGAGAAAGATGTAGAAAAGTGATGCGTTACCAGTAATTTCCCCACTCAATCATCGTCCCTGGCTGAAATAAAATTATGAAGAGAGAAGATATTTATTATTTGTCTAATTGTTCACTACAACAACAGAGAAAAACATACCTAATAATGAGTAAAACCTTTTGAATATACTATGCAAGAGGTAGAGTTACCCTGAGTTGGTATGATCGGAGCTCGTAGATGTTGGGTCCTGAGCGAGGGATTGGCTCGTTCCAGAAACTGAACTCCAGCAACAGCTGGTTCCTACGAGACAGCAGCATCTTTCCCCTCTCATTCCTGTACTCCATAAACTTCTACAGTAATGACAAACAACAGAAACACAATCCTCAGTAAATCTGACTCAGCCTACTTACTTCTAAATACATATGAAAAAATGTATTAAAACTCTGGTCAGATAGTAGGAGAGATCAAGACAACAAAGTCAGCTCAATTGGCTGCAACACATCACTCAGGGTGCATTTAAGTGCAATTACATTTCATACACCTGCAAAAACAAATGATTGGTTCTTACAACAAAGTATAATAACACAGAATTGAGATAGAAATTATTTTTGGTTGTATTAGACAAGATCTATTTTTTTTATGTTTTTCAGGAGGTTCACATGAGATTCCAGCACACAGAATCATCTCTTGTATTATCTAATCTGTTGGAATACATGTAAAGAAATTCTTCCTAAGATCTTTAGTAAACTGGGTTAATATGTGTTAATTGCTTAATATTTGAGTGGGAATGTGCAATTTTGAGTTTTAATGTTCAGATAAAACTTCATTTTAAGAGGGTCCATCTTTCATTACTTATTTCAAAGGGGAACTGGATAGGTATGAGGGACGTAACATGGGGCGGTGGTTGACTGGATAGTTGGAAACTGTGGTTATCATGGCAGTACTCCAGAGTTGGATACTAGCCTCCTTCCAATGGCAAAAGACTACTTGCCTCATTGAGACTTCAGTTGAGAGTTTTTTTACAGCTCTCCAATAGCAGTAACTACAGTCCTCCCTTGCACATAATCTGGAATTGTGATAGATATCACCATACTCTAAGTGAATAAATTTTTTAATCTGTAATCTGTCATGATTATGTTGTGTTGGTGTTTGGTTTTGTGTTTGGGATGTTCTGTTTTTCTTTTTTTCCCCCTCCCTCTTCCCTTTTTTCTCTCCCTGGCAGTGTGTGTGCAGCGGAGGGCGTGGCTGGCTGGCGTTCTCAATGAGGCACACCTGGTTCTCATCCAGCAATCACTCCCACAATAAAGCCTGGTCAAGACACCACTCCTGTGCCAGATTATCCCGTCTCAACCGGTATAGTTGCGGCTCCAGTTTCCAGTGAATCAGTGAATTTCGTGTTTTTGTCGTCGCTCTTAAGCGTTCCTGTGATTTTTGTGCAGATACCGGTGTGCCTCCCTGCCGTGCCTGATCACTCTTCCAGCGCTTCAGTGTCTACTCGTGCTCAGCCCTGTCCAGCTCTTCCAGCAACGCCAGCCTGTCCTCCGTCGCCTTCACCTGCCTTTTTCTCTGTTTTTGGAGCTCCGTGTTTTTCAATAAACACTTTAAAACTGTTTTTGTGTCAGTCTCTGCATTCTGGGGTCCAAACACAAAACCGGTACATAACATCCTGTTCTCCTTTTTTCTCATCTAAGTAAACGGGGCGCCATATTGTGGTGACTCACAGTTCTCCCACTACTGTCCACCTGGTTTGAGTTTGTCCACTCTGGGTTACTGTAGAAACAAAGAGGACAGACTCCCTCTGTGGATGTAAACGCTCATCCAAGGTAACAAATCTCACTCTCAGCTGATTTAATACACATGAAAACATGAGTGTGAACATTATATTCCACTTCTGCCGGTAGATCCCACTAATCTTTCACTCTGGAGTTTTAGATCCAAAATTCAAAGCTGATTGTGTAAATTTGTCCCAGTTTGGATCGTGGAGTATCAGGATGAATCTGGATGATGATCTGGATCATCCTAATGTGCAAACAGCAGAAAATCTGTGTGTGTGTGTGTGTGTGTGTGTGTGTTCTCCTGACGAGCAGTGTGGTGTGTTTCTGTTAGTAATCATCAGTTCTCTTTGTGTGTGTGTTGTGTTGAGGTATGACAGCTACAGCTACCTGTCAGTGTCCAGTAAGAATCTGAGAAACTCTCCCGACAACATGCAGCAGTACGTTTTCATCTACAGGTAAGACACACCTGTACACACCTGGGTGCTCTCTCAACCTGTGGGATGTAAACCATCACAAACCCAACAATGACGACTAATGAAGGGACATCAAATGTGCAGTTTCAGTACTTTCAGTTTGGTTCCATCCCTCTGCTGCATCTAAACATGACGTCTCCTTCTTCTCCAAACAGGAAGCAGACGGTGAATGTGACGGGTCAGCATCAGCACCAGAAGAAACAGTCATTGGTCAGAGAGCCGTTCAGTTCCAGAGCAAGAAAACTGGTGAGTGAACACAAAAACACACCTGAACTAATTCACTGACTTTTAATCTCACGCCATCAACAAGAGCTGTAACAATTCTGACACCGAGACCAAAGTCATGAGACAAACATTAATGATGGAGAGATGCAGTGCTGTCCTCTGGAACTGGATTCTCAATAAAGTTTGATTCAAACAAGATGTCTGTGTCTCAGCAGTGCTCACAAAAAGAGTCAAAGTTGGGAAAACTTTGTGTCATTAATCACAGCATGTAAACTGTGACTCCAACATGATTAGAACAAGTTTGTTGCAGTTTAAACAGAAGTTTTGACAGCAGCCATGTTGGGAAGGTTGAAGTGTTCAGACTGCAAACAACTGAGCAAAATTTCACACCTGCCAGAAATCCATCCCATCATTTGAGAGTCAGATCATTGATCTTTTAGGTGATTGGCATCATGATGGTCAACAGACGACCAGTGTGACTCATTTTTGACCCACAGCTTGTCAGGGGCAACAACTCAGGGGCTAAAATCTCATTCCAATCTGTCAACAATTTTCCTGTTTTCAACAACATGGAGGGATTTGATTTGAACTGTTCGGAGCATTTTGACCCAAATAAAATGATTCAAGAACGGAAAAGCTGGTTAGCAGCTGAAATAAAAGAATCCCAGTTTTTCTGTGACCTGAAGTACTCAGATAACCTTGATGGGCGTGTCCTATCCATGTCACCATTTGTCTTGCATGTCAAACCTCCTCTGTGTCTTCAGTAATAGTTGGCTCAAGCTTGTTTTTTTTAATGAAAAGACGAGTAAAAGAAGCAAATGTTGCATCATCAAAGTTTTTTCTCTGAACAAATATTTTGTTTTTCATGAATGAATTTCAATAAAAAACAGGTGAATGGGATGGTACTTGTTTTTGACTCTGTGTCCTGTTGCTTCTGTCTGCCAGCCACTGGACTTAAGTGGCCACCTGCCTGTGGAGGTGAGACGAAAGAGCTCCGCCCCTCTCCTTCAGGCCACGCCCCTCACACTCCTCCTCGGTGTCTCTGTGATCGTCTGCTTCAGTCTGAAGGTGTAAATGCTCCAAAAGCCTTTTTACTCGGTCTGACTCGTCTGACTGGGAGCCATCAGGTTTCTTCTAACATGCTTCAATGTCCCACGGATTGTCTAAGGGATTTATTATTCAGTTTACCTGTGACCTGATCACCAAAGCAAAGCTGACTGAGCCACCAACCAGCCTCAGGAAGAGGAAAGTTGTCTTAGAAAAGATCTCAGAAAGCCTCCAGTTTTTAACAAGTTGGGAAAAGTGGTGAAGAACGTCTTCTTTACTAAAGTCACAAGTTGATGTTTGAGGGAAAAAGTGAAGTTAATAAATAAGAATTTATCTTAAAATCATCAGTTGGACATAAAATCCACCTGCCATCTGCAGGTGAAGTCAGTTTCAAACTTGTTTTGACGAGCTGCTGCTGCACCAGTCGATCAACTCACTGATAAAGTTGCTGTAAATGACTTTAAAACATGGTGGTTGTCTTCTTCCTGAACACCTTGTGCTTCACCTTGAGTTTTGTTGTTCTCACATCACAAGTTTGTAATAAATGTGTAACACTGAAACAGTGAACAAATCAGCCGACAGTGAAAAAGAGGAGAGTTTTCTGTTCTGTGAAACATGCAGCAGTCAGAATGAAGGAATGGACAGAGACAGAACCAGTGTCATTAAATCAAAGATGTTCACATTCAAAGTGAAAGGGCAGATTTTGTGCTTCAGTCTCACAGCAAAACCTCCCTCAGGTGCCGTTTACATGAAGCCACATTCTTTTATTTTGACCTGAACGGTGATAATAAAAGGCATGATAATGATAGTTACTGTCTGAACTCTCTGGTGTTCATTTACTGTTTAGAAACAGCTGAGCAGTAATTCTGGTCCATGTGGCTGCTTGGATGGAAACCTCAAACCTGTCGAGTGTCGCAGACCAACAGACAGACAGCTGTCTCACATCACAGGACTTTAGAGTTTTTACACATTCTTAATTCATGTACAGACTGTAGATTGAATTTAACAGCACATAATATAATTTGTTGGCCTCTTTAGCAGGTGTGTTAGTGCTCTTTAATCATTTTCAAGGAAATATTTCCTCATCTCCATCTTCTTCTTGTCTGTTTATTCTGTTGCCACCTCAGATCAGATTGACTTCGTACACAAACTGATGTAAATATTTGGAATATGTCAGGAAACTGTAAAACATGTATGTTTGTATGTTTTTAATATTCAGTAAAAATGTTTCTGTTAAAATAAAAATGCAGGAGATGTTGTCATTAAATGCACATGCTCACTTTGTCACAGGTCTGACACAGAATTTGTGTTCTGGAGCCTCTTTTTCATTTTTATTTTTTGTTCTCAACTTAACTTTAAACTCTCAAAATTGTCAAAGAAGATTTAACAACTTTGGATAAAAAAGAAATAATTACTGCTGTAGAACACACACTCACCACTAGATGGCAGCATGGAACCAACAGTATCAGGCAGTGTGAACAAACTTTAACAGCGTCAGTGTTTGAAGAGATAAACTACCGCAGGAAACAGACTTTCACTGCAGCACTCAAACAAAAACACCAAAGATCGAGTTTAACTGAAAAGTTTAAGCAGCTTTCTGATTATTAGAATCTGAAATAGTTCTGATGTTTTGTTCACTTTCCTTTTCAAAAAAGGACTAAATTTGGATTTATGAATATGGTTCTTTCCTGAAATAATCAGGTTGAAGTAAACTTCTTTTGATGCACTTGGACACATCCTCAGTGACGTACCTGGGCTCATCGGGGGTTTCAGGTCTTTTAACATCACACCCCCTCACCCGACCGGGAGTGATCAATTCCTGGTTAATGTCCAAGTGGCATCAGCCCACTGCTCGTCCCTTGTGATCCACAGCCATGGTGAGGCCTTCTCTGCAGCTTCTGAGGCTCTGCTGATGGCTTTCCTTTCCCGTGCTCCTGTGATGCCCAGGAGGCTGTAGGCCTTGCATAGTGATCTCCCTGTAAAGCCCCCCCTCCCCACTTCCATGGGCATGCACCGTGCACACCACCCCGGACTGCAGCAACCTTCCATCAGCTCTGCATGTTTCTCCATTTTCCCTCCGCCAGCTTCCTCCATCCTCTCTTCCCATGATACTGTTAACTCAAGCACGGCCACCTGCTGTGATGGTTCGGAGAACAGCACCATGTCTGGATGGAGGCTCGTCTCTGTGATGGTTTCCTGTAATCTCAGTTGTTTCCTCAGGTCCACCCTCATCTCCAGTCACATTCTGTTCCCAGGATGCCCGCTTGAGCCTCTGCTTGGGGTTTGGGGTGTTCTCCTGCTGGAATGAACGTGATCTGGCATTTCGATGGTTGGTGGAGCTTGCCCTGGTTGATGGCGCTGCAGATGGACTCAGCAATCACCTTCAGTACTTGGTCCTGACGCCAGCGGTAGCGGCCTTCACCAAGTGCCTTGGGACAGCTGCTGAGAATGTTCTCCAGAGTTCCTCTTCTCTGGCACCAGGTGCATGCTGGGGTTTCTGTCTTTCCCCAACAGAAGAGGCCAGATGGGCTGGGCAGGATGTCACACACTGACTGGATGAGGAACTTGATGCAAGTGTGGCACATTTAAAAAAAAAAAAAGAAACGTATGGTCACTCTTATGTGTACTCCCATTCCAAGTCAGTGTTTACATGTCACTATTTTAGGTTTTCTTGTCTACTTTATTTAAGCTGTTTGAATCTAGCATGATATTTCACACTGAGTCTTATATTCAAAGTAATTATTTGCACATTTTATTGTGGGGTTAAGTATTAATTTAGGAGGACAATGTAGAGCGGAAGCAACAAGCCCAGGTGTTGTTGCACGGAGCTCCAGAGTTGGGGGACCCCCCCTCTTCCCTCAGACTGAAGGTGTGAAGAGAAGCAGGTGGTTCATGTCTTCACTCTCCTGACTGCTCTGCTGTGTTTACAGGTCAGCATGCGGTGAAAGTAATCAAAGTAACTAACTCCTAAAGCTCAACCGGATGTCACGTGACTGTGACGAGTCTGTTGGTAGATTTGGATGTTTGAAATAAAGTCTAGAAAGATGTTTTTAGGGCGACTGCAGGACTTTTAGGAAATAGCGTCTGTTAGTGTGTGTGTGTGAACAGCTGATAGATGTCTTGTTATTTCAGTTGATAAGATGTTTCAGATCTGTTTGAAATATGTTGGTGGCTGAAAGAGGCTGAAAGATGCTGACGAGGCTCAGGATGTGTTTTGTAAAGTCATGTGAAGTTCATAAACGGTGTGAATTATTACAGAAATATGTTGGGTTCATGTTTGAAGGGAAAATCCGCAATCTTGTGATTTTGACTGAAACTTTTAGTGAGTTTAGTCGCATTCCCGATGTGTAATGTGTTTTATGTTTTTGCATTGATGAGTCATTGAAAGTACCACTAGCTTAACCTGCTAGTTTAGCTGAAGAATGCTAATTTATGTTTTTCATTTATTTAATGGCACATTTTGGATTAACAGCTTGTAAAGCTTTATGAATCAGATTTGATTTAATGGTGTTAGTAGCCATGTAACCAACATTGATGCTGAGGAAATACACTTGAACAAACAAGAAATGTTTATTTTGGTATAAGTGTGGTGAAACTGATCTGTGAAGAAGAAGGACAACCACACTGATGTGTTTTATTAAAACCGAAATAGGGACAGTGGACAGAAAATGGGCATGTAAAGAAGAACATTATTGCACGAGGGAAAGCTTAAATATGTTTTATGTTTCAAAAGTTTGTAATAAAGAGACAAAAACTGTGAAGAGAAACAGGTGGTTCATGTCTTCACTCTTCTGACTTCTCTGTTGTGTTCACAGAGTTGAGGGCTTTGAACCCAAAATCATTTGTTACCGTGGTAGCTCACCTTGAGACCCATAACACAAGTTAAGGTTCAGCCTTCCACAGCTCGGCACATGAGATCTTTCTGTCCACGGCTTGTTCCCATCTGGTCCATGCGCCCTGTTGCCTCAGTCCCACCATCTGGCTCGCAGGCTCCTCCTCCATCCCAGCTCTCACCTCCTTATGGACCACTTCCTGCCTCTTCTTGCCTTTTAGGTTGCCATAGCAGGTTGTCAGAATGCTGCCAAACCTGCATGGCCGATCGCCTCTCAGCCCACCAGTGCTCAGTGACCAAGCCTTGATTCCTCCTGTGCCTTCAGCTTCCTCCCAGTCCTCACCTCAATGCCGGCTTGGGAAACTTTGGGATGGCTGGATTCCTTGTACTGGAGTTCCTCTCTCATTCGGCTGACCTTGACCTCTTCACAGAGGCTGCTGATGGGGAGCGTCAGCTTGTTGCTGTTGCCATAGAGGGCGATGCTGCTCAGGCTTTTGGGCGATCCTGACCACCTTCGGAGGGGGCTGCTGACCCTCCTCTCAAACCCTTCCACGGTGGAGAGGGGAAATTCATAAACCAGCAGTGGCCACAGTATCACAGGGAGGATGCCATGCTGGTTTATCCAGGCTTTGAATTCCCTGGAAGGACTCAATAAATCAACAAACTGCTGAGACACAATTCTCTCTGTTTTTACTTTGTTGTCATGGAGACCAAACAGCATCTTTCCAACAAAGACAAAAATCAGAGTCAGTCTTGTTGATTTCCAACAGAGGTGTGTTTTCTCTCCTTCAGTGAACTGTAGTGTGTGTCTGCTGTAAGACTGTCACACACACACACACGGATCATGTGGTTTCCTGTAAGCAGAGACGGGAGAGACCCTCAAAGTGAAAGTTCAGTCAGTTCAGACGCCATGTTGACTCGACAGAACAGACGGAGGAAAACTTGAGGCTGAGGCAGGGTGAGTGTTCATCCAACTTTTTAATCATTTAACTGTTAAAGTCTGTGGGTGTGTTTTCTCTCTGTGACTGTAGAGGAAAGAAATGTTAGAATTATCGAGTGAAGGAGAGACAGAGAGAGATTGTAAGCTACTTCCTGTTCTCTCGGTCTCCGACTGACTCTTGAACAAAGTCTAAAAGCCAGTTTATATATCAGATTGGACTTAAAGCCACAGGTTCATAAATATGATTTTAAGGCCTGTTTCAGTTTGTGAGAGCCAGAAACTTTTCGGGCTCAAGCAGAAGAGGAGAAACAACCCTGAACGAGACATGAAGGCCAGTTTACACCAAAGACTCGCGACGAGACCAAATGGTTGCAGGTGGAGTTGCAGCGGTGCAAACTGGATTATTTAAAACAGGCCTTAAAATCATATTCAGCCCAACATGGCCGCCACTCGTTCCTATGGAAACTGCTCAGTAGTGCGAAACCACACGCCAAAAAAGTTTCTTACTTCCGCGTTACACGGCCCAGACATGGGCCATTGATGTGTTATAAAAATACTTATCTCATAATCTCATTATACATCATGATATGGATGAATTAGAGCCTGTAGCATGCGTGTTTTTCTGTCTACTCCGGTCGTCCCTTTCGCGACGTGAACGAGCATGCACATGCGTTCTAGTGTCGTTTTCACCACCGACCGCGTTCTGGACAGAAACCGCGCATTCATGTGAGCCGAGCGAGCTCGTAGCCGACGATAAAATTGATTAAATTTATAACGGCGCTGTTGCGGATGTGTAACAACAATTTATGATCCTTTATTAATAATATAAATTATATTAGAAAAATATAAGTAATAATATTAATGTCAATAATCTTACAATACATCAGTAAACTAGCTAAATTAACTTTAGTTTGAAACCAGATGCTGCAATGTTTAAAATCATGCATCTATTTGGTTATGTATATATTGTATGTACTTGATTTCTATTGTATATTTTTTAATACTGGCTCATTTTACGGAGAAACTTGTGAGTATCTGTCCCACCTGAGTGTCTTCACCCACCACTATGGTGAGCCATAATTATTTCCTCACAGGCCACAGGGATCCTGCAAACAAACAAAGCCAAGGGTGAGCTCAGGAAGTGCTGCAATGTTGCTGCACAGAGCGACAAATGCAAACTGATGCAAGATACAGATACAGATGCAAACTGTACCTGAAGGCTTTAGTGACTGATCTGCAGTGTTTGTAGAGTTACACTGATCAAACTTAGTGTCACTGCTGCAGAGTATTATTAAGTCCTAGTATTAGTGACACTGCTGCCGTTCTAATGCAACTCCTGTGTAAAATACATGCAGGAAAACTGTCAGCAGCCTTAAGTCTTTTTTTCTGGCATGACATTATTACATGCATTAAATTATGAACCACACTGAGTTTCTTTTGTATGTTGTTACCTGTTTGATCAGAAAATTAACTTGAGTTTATGAGTTTTGAGAGTGTCACACATGTTACAGTTAGTCAAATATTCAGTGGAATCAATTGTTTCCTCCATATTTGAAAAAAACAACTGATCATTTGTATACAACACTTGTAGCTGTTCCAGTGGCAACACTTTTGATGTCATGTTGGTGTGAACCAGAAATGTTTCCTGCATGCAGGTCAGCACATCACTACAGTTGCTACAAAAGGTGATGCTGTCTGCCAGAGAGAGACACATGAGGACAGCAGAGGACTCCTCATCAGAGCAGGTTTACAGGCACATATGTTAGGAATGAAACACACAACAGTTAGTGATTTGCAGCTTTTAGTGGCTGTACTACGAAATAATCAGGGAAAAAGTTTTGCATTTGTCCACCTGTGACTTTTCAAACTTTACCAATTCAATAGATTACTGTTGTTTTTGGATGGTAAATAAAGCAAATCTACAACCACCTCAAATAAAAAACCCAGTAACTTTGCTTTCAGGTGCCTCCTAGTTATAAAAGGAAAAATTTAGGATACTGAATAGTAATAAATAGTAATAAAAACGCCCACACATGGCTTGCTAAAAACAATGGATTTTTTAAATCACTCTGCTATTAAACAAGAACTACAGCAACTTTTCTATTGATTTTGTCTGTGATTTTTAAAATACTACTTTTTATATGATTTTACTAACATTCAAAATTTTTCAAATATGTTAAACATCATAATTCTCATTATTGTCTCTTGTCTTGCATCAATAATTATTTGAATCATCATTTTACTGTCTTCTGGTTTAAATTCTGCACTGTGTGTTTGTTTTGATAGTTAGTTGACTGTACAAATGAACACATAACAATAAAATCTGAATGTACAAAACAGTCAATCAACTGTAGACCTCGATAAGGACGCAGTACAGCAGTGTATGTTGTCTTTTTGGTATTTGTCTGACATCTTGTGGTCATGTTACAAACTGCAGCATCATCCACATGCAACAGGTTGGTTTT
>JAPZDW010000006.1:13821177-13831300 GCA_029814725.1 Acanthurus nigricauda
TCTTCACAAAGATTAACATACAAAATACCATATGTGTCTGTTTGTGTCTGTTTGTGTAAGTGCTGATGTAAATGTGTTATTATCTCAAGCATGGGAGGATTTTTTTTTTACAATATAGTAATCTAACAACTCTAATATGATGAAGTAAAGTAAATGCAGCTATCACAATCACTTTCTGTGAAGTGAAACCAGAGACTTCAGTGGTTATACTCTTTATTATTATGATAATATTGCTTTCAGGCTAACTTAAACTAACTTTATATAATATTTCTGCATTAAAATGTCCAAAAAAATCATATATTTGTTTTATATTTTGTTGAATTCTGTAGTTACATTATCCCAAATGTTTTCAAAAATGTTCCAACTTAGTAATCTGTCATTTTATTCAAAGTAACAGTTCGTTTCGTTTTGTCACTTGTTGTTAACTTCTGAGGTAACACCAGTCAGACAGATAAGGAAGGAAGTCAGCAGATGTGTCTACACGTAGCGTAAATCAAACTTTAATACATCTGTGAACATATCTGAGTCCATCTGGCTTTTTAACAATACAACAAAACAAATCCCATAATCCCACGCTACTCAACAACATCATCCAACTATGTCTGTTTTTTAAATTTATTTGATGGAGACACTTCCAACAACACAAATGACATATTGTGTGTTCAAAAGCAGTTGAATTAAATAAAATACATCCCAGTGAATAAATAATAATGAAAAAATATTAAACTAAATTAACATTTAATCTAGAATGAAGAAAACATTATTTATTCAGCCAGACTCAGATGATGATGAGGAAGATGAAGATGAAACAGACACAGATGCAGACTCAGGTGATGATGAGGAAGATGACGAAGATGAAGATGAAACAGACAAGAATGCAGACTCATGTAATGATAAGAAAGATGAGGATGATGAGGGTGAAACAGCCACAATTGCAGTCCCATGTGATGATGAGGAAGATGAGGTAGATGAGGATGAAACAGACAAGAATGCAGACTCTGGTGATGATGTATCCAAGTTAGATGACAGGGTCAGATCTCTGGAGATAGGAAATGATGAGGATAAAAAAGACCAAGATACAAATTTAAGAGGTGATAAAGAGTCTAGTCTGGAACCTCAGCTTCCCCCTCATCAACGATGTGCATGTCACCTTCTAAATCTTATTTTGACGAAAGACCTGAAAAAGCTCCAGGACGAGGCCTACCTTCGTCTCTACTGTGCAGTCTTGGATAAATGCAAGGCCATTTGGAACAAAGTTCAGCGATCTCATTTGGCAAGTGAAGTGGTAGAGAACACCTATGGGTTAAAGATCATTGCCCCCAAAGCAGGAAGGTGGAATTCAATCTACTTTGCTTTTGAAAGGATAATGCGCCTCATTGATGAAAAGGGGGAAGAAGTCTTCAAGGGGATTTGTAAGAGGATCAAGGTGGAAATGTGAGTCAAATGAAATGTTTACCATATATGCAGTCTATGAAGTTTTTATTGGTCACACACTTTAAAAAACATGCACTTTTGGCTCCCCTAGATTATCTAATACCATGGCTTGTAAGGTAAAAAAAAAAGAAGATAAAAATAGTTCATCTATGTTGTAAACTGTTCATGTTGTATCTTACAGGTTGAACTCTGAAGAAGTTAAATTCCTCACGGAATATTGTGACATCATGGGTCCTTTGGCGATTGTTTCGAAAACCTTCCAATCAGAGTTCAAGATCTGGTTGGGATCACTGCTTCCAAAAATCTACGGGCTACAGCGTAAATTTGCCCGTCTGGAGAAGTCAAGCAAGTCCTGCAAGCCGCTCATCAGAGCTCTGCAAGACGGCCTGCAGAGGCGTTTTGGACAGATGATGAAAGATCCAGAGTTGGCTGCAGCTGCCATCCTCTTACCTGAGTTCAAGACCACCTGGACTGATGACAAATATGTGATAAATGCTGGTAAGGTCCCCAAAACATGTACATCACCCCATTTGTGTGTTGCTTTGTTGCTGTTTGTGCACAGTTTGGACACAAGTTTAAGTGTGTATTAACTTTATATCACCTCAGTCATGGTGAAAAAATGTTGTTTCTTATGAGCTTTCTATAGTACCAAAGTATCCTTTTTTGTAATTTAGCTTTATTATATTTGACTGTGTCTGTGTGAGTGTTTGTGTGTTAGCTCAGTAATGTTCACTGGAACTAAAAACAAAATTGTGTTGTTTGCTTGTATTTACAGGTCTAAAGTATGTCAGACGACAAAAAAAGAGACAAAAAGAGAGACAGAAGGTAAAGAGAGAGCTTAACAGATATCTTGAAAGTGAAGGGAATGACATTAAGGTGCTTCATGACTTCCCAGCCATTAAGGACCTCTCCCTCAGGCTGAACACAGCTCTGCCTGCCTCTGCTGCATGCGAACGCCTGTTTAGCACAGCTAGTACAGTCTTCACATCCAGTCGAATCAGGGCAAAACCTGAGAACCTGGAAAATCAGCTCCTGCTGAATAAAAACAAAGCTTTTAGAAATTAAACTGTGTCCAGTCATTAGGCCCTTTGCCTTTCTGTTTGTTTTTGCAAATTTGTTCTGCGTGGAATTAAAGACCTTTTTAGTATATTTTAAATGGGCAGTCGTGGGTGTGTGCTCTCTTGGAAGTTTAATCATGTTATGCATCTTTATGCTTTAGTTTGATTCATTCATATGTTTATTGTTTATTTTCTACATGGATCTGCCTTTTATATTCTACCACTACTACCATGAGATTTAGCTTTAAACTTTGAATATAATGCTTTAAAAAACAAATGTATAAAATTAGGTATTGCAGTATCTTCTTATTGTGCTAATATATATATCTTGGGAATTTCTGTCTTAAAAATTAGTGGTGTGATTAAATATCTGTCTTATTTTATTAAATTAGAACATAATAAAAAATATTCTGCTTTTGACAAATAAGTACTCATGGTTTACCAACATTCAGTTAAGTCTTTCATATTTAAACATTGATAAGTGTGTGTTTTTCATGTATTTTTCTCATTGACAGTGTAAATGAGATCAGCCAGCTGAGATTCTGTTACCTTAAACATATTTGACCTTTTTCTTAAAAATAAAAGTATTTACAGAAAATTGTGTTTGATCTCCAGATCATTATTTTTAGAAACACATGGTTCACATGTACTTTATATGCAGTGTAACTTTTAAAAACATCAATTGTTTAGCAGTAAGGGATATGTTTTGAGCTGCTAAAAGTTGAGGCTACCGTTGAATTTTCATATTATTGACAGATAGGACAAGCAATCAGCATTTTGAGAATCATAAACTGGGTCAGTGGATTGATGTAGGTCTAATAAACAGTTTGTTACAAAATGGATCACAGAAAGCTTTGTATAAATTGGGAATATTCACAACACGACAACTCGCGTGCTTCCGGCGGAACACTTAACTCGGTCTGTTGTTCAACACGGGCACTTGAACAAACGGACCAAAAGGACGTGCCTGGCGAAATGGAAGTGTAAGAATATTTATTGAAACTAAATTTACAATTTTGAACTGTAGGTTTGTAAATCAGTTGACCTAAATACATTTTTGAGCTTTGCCAAAAATCTGTGTTAAATGTACAAGAGTTTTCGTTTCAATTTCCGGTTAATTTAATGATCGAGATGTAACGTAACAACTGGATTTAGACACATTTTTACAACCCATTGGTTGCAAAGGAAATATATTTAACTGCAGTCTTTTTAAAAAAAAAAAAAAAAGTAGTAAGTAGGAAAAGGGATCAATTCTGAATTTAATGATCGATTTAAAATAAGTGACGCTGCTCGTCATTTATTTTATCAGACATCTGCAAACACAACACTGAGCCTCCGTTCATGAGATGTATCAGATTTCAAAATACTCGTTCGCTTAATTCACTTTACTTGAAACACAACATTGGGACTCGTGTTTGAAAAATTACATACAAGCTGACATCGCATTGTAAATGAGAACCAGACACGTTTCTTAACTTTTGCCTGGTGAAGTAATGCTTAAACAATAAGTTGATTTATGATCAGCGATATTTGTTCTTATTGGTAAATAATTGAAGCGATTCACGAAAGATAATTGGTGCCAATTTCTCACATGTGAGGGTTAACCCTTTTTAAAATGATCATAGTGGTATTAAAAATTACATATTTAAGTTTTGCTTCGTGTTTCGTGCTCGTAATGGTCGGATTTTTATGTATTATCTCATATCTAAAGACTTAGCGATTAATCTTAATGTAAAGTAAATGATCAAAATGTAAATTGATAATTTAAATAAGGATTAGATACAGTACAGCATTTTTGCTTTACTTCCAAATGTGCTGTTCAAGATTGTGATTGTGAAAAAACAAAAATGGAAGCAAATGTTTTGTGTTCCACATTTTTTAAAATAAAACACCATACACGTGAGCTTATATTATTTGGTTTCCTGTCAAGTTTCAAAAGGTTAAGAATAAAATTCTCGATGTTTAACTTTATGAATTTCATTCTTTTCAGCAAAAACGCGAATGCTGCTATGCTCAGTAACTATGAGGTAATGTCATGTGATATATTCCGTTGTTTCAAATAAATCTGTCTAGTCAAAAGATAAAAACCATTTGCAGTCACTTCAGATTTGTCTGTCTGTGTGTTTTTCAGGTGTTTAAACTCCTAACAGACCTGAAGGAACAGAGGAAGGACAGCGGGAAGAACAAACACAGTATTGGGCAGCAGAACCTTAACACCATCATGTATGAGGTCGGCACGCGTCCTCTCGGTGTCTTCACCGACCCAAACCTGCTCTTTGAGTCTGTTGTTCCAGCAGTGTGCTCACAGTTTCCTCCGTGTTTTCATATAGACGTTGAAGTACCTGTCCGAGACGCCTTGCAGCAGGCAGAGTCCAGAGATTGTCAAAGACTTCCTCACCACCATGATGCCTCACAAACTCACAAAGTCAGTGAGCATTTTAGGGGCATTTTAGATAAGTTCCATAAGATGCATATTATTTTTACATTAACACATGGATTTTATACATTTTATGCATGTACATTTTTGTGCAGTTTATATTCATTCATATTTTTGTCCACCAGGGCAGAAAAACTGCAACTATTGAACCATCGACCACAGACAGCAGTTGAAATTCAGCTAGTGAGTATTAACAGTTACAGTTGTACATTACATGTTACCTTTTCTTTCTGTCTCCTTTTCCACTATCGGCTCTCTAAAAGAATGAACCTCATGATGGACTAGATTTTCTTATTGTAATCATATTTCACAAAAAGTGGCGATGAACTGATCCTACTAACAAGTATTGTGTGTAGAAAATACATCAGACACATCAGTGAGCCTCACTGTTGCCTTGTGTAACTTTTTCCTACATTATGATGAATGCAAGCGCTGCAGTTTACTTTGAGTCAGTCAGGTATTTTTTTAGAGCACCACATTTGTATTAATTCACCAACAAATGCAGTATTTACTCCTTGCTGAGTAATGTTTGCTAAAAAATAGTGCCCAGCTGTTAAGTGTATTATTGATTACAGGTCCAGAGTAAAGAACTTAGGTTTATCTTTTTGTGCAAAACGACAGAAATTGAATCTAAAATTCACTAGTTCTTTTTAGTGTAAAATCACCTGAAAATAAGAATCAGTGAGGTTTTATTAGCTTAGACTGAGTTTTTTTGTGGATATAAAGTGAGCAGGTCTTCTTTAAAAGAGTCAGACTTGTTGCACCAAAGGGTTTCTACAGTAGCTCAGAATGGACAAACCAAATACCGGCTCCAAGGAGGAATTTTGCATGTTTTGCAGCCACTGTAAGTTTTACTGCATGCTTGGAAGGAGAGGACAAGCAGATGGATTTTCAGTCAGATGCAATCTGCAAGTCCATCACTAGATGCCACTAAATCCACACACAGAATCGAATTACTTTCATATTGATTTGGGGCAGAGTAGCAAGTTGTTGGGCTGGATCTGTAAACAATAAGAAAAGTGTAGAATCACATTGTTCTTATCTTGTTTTATTTGTATGTAATTAGTTTTTACTTTAATAGGAACATATACAGTCAGTTTCAAAATCTTTGTAAGGGAGTGCTTTGCCAAGACAGCAGCATTAGAGGATTAACATGAAAAAAAAAAACATACACTTAAAACAAAACAACAAGAAAACTGTTGACGAACAACTTACATTAAAAAGATCCCGTAAAAGATGCAAGTAAAAACCAAAACAAGCAGTGCATTACATTAAACAGTGAATTAACAGTGTTCAGTGAGATGACATGTATGTTCGGTGGTCATATAGTCTTTAATGCTCTTTTTACAGACTGTTTCATGCTTATAAAATGACCAAGTTTACAATGACCCTGTAGTCCCATTTATCTACTGACTTATACAATCATCTATCCATAAAGACTCTAGTTACAGTTACATTTAGTTACAGTTCACCCCTTTTTTTTTTATTTTGACCGACTAAATATGTGACGCTGTTCCAAAGCTCATGTTGTGTGGGGTCATTTCTGTGCTTTACATGACTGCACTGATTCCATTATAGCGATAAAATCACTGTCAAGGTCACTCAGTTACAGGACATCTGAAATGTCTAAATCCACGTCATTTACGCTCTAATAGAGAACATGACATGCACAGCTTGTATGAGCAGGCAGTGTTGCTCCTGGGGGTTTTCAGGCATCCAGTCCATCACATGATACATCAATAAAGTTTGGCGATGCAAATGGAAAAGTAAGATGGCCCTCACTTGGATGTAAAATGTATCTCCACAGCTACAAAGTGATCTCAGACCAGCTCTGTTGGTAAAAACAAACATACTCTGTCTTGTTTGCTGATATCACATTACATGATTTCTGAGAGCTCAAGTTCCTGTTAGTTACCTCTCACCGTTGTTTGAATCTGCCAAAATCCAAACACACAAAACCGGATTCACACAAACCAATATGCTGTTCATTTATATGGGAAACAAACCAAAAAGATAATGTTCATCAAACTAAGAGTAAATTATACTTTGTCATATCAAATGATCTTCTTCAGCAAATGGAGTTTGACATTCATCATGAAAACAGTTTTTATATTTTACATCAAAGGAGTTTGGTTATTGTTTTTTTACTATTATGTTGTCAGACAGACATGTTGAACAAAATAATGGACAGTGTGAAAGAAAAAATGTTTTTTGAACATTCGAGCATGTAAATCATTATCAGTAGATGCTCATAAATTTATAAACCTGGCAATGTGTACAATATGTGTCAAATTCAAGGTCTTCTTATCTCATTTGGAAATTTAAATATCAGCTGTTGTGTGACAGCCGGCAAACTCCATTTGCTAATGATGATATGTGGTTGTGATGGAGCTTGAGGTGAGTCTGTTTTGACAACAAGATACCCTGATTTAAAAAAAAGTGAAGGTAAAGTGAGTTTGTGTGTATTGCCCTGGACAACATTTCCAGATTAGTCGGAGTTATAGATACCTTGGTGTTCAAACCATTTGCAATAACAGACACTGATGAATGTGGGCCTCATTTTCTGTCAGATGGTGGAAGAGAGTGAAGAGCGGTTATCGGAGGAGCAGACTGAGGAGCTCATCCAGACGATTGCAGACATTCTACCTGGTGACCCGGAGCAGGAAAACACAGCTTCAGCAGACGCAGAGATGGAGGAAGCCGGTGACCAGTCGTGACACAGTGACAGGCCAGAAGTGACTCATGCTGTAGGAGGAGAACTGGAGGGAAGCCTAAAATGCTTGCAGAACGGGACTGGCTGGTTTTAACTGAACTTCTGCATCATTGTTTTTCATCTGAGCAACTTGTGAATAGATGGGATACACAACGGCTGCCTGGCCATGGCTACATTTGAAATGTCTCTTTAAATGATTCACATTCAGATGAATCATTTAATGAGTGGAAGAAGAAAAACATGTTGTTTCTGATTTGCGGTTACGTACATGCATAAAAAGCGTTTATTGGTGAGTCACAGATGTGTTGTTTTGCATCTGACTGGTCACATTTGTATTTCACATCAGAAAATGTTATACAGAGACAAACTGCCATGAATCTGGTATATGTTTGGTTTCTAACTCATGTATGACTGAGCTGTTAAACTTGCAATGGTACACAGCACTATCATATGGTATATCCTGTATTTTATTTTAAAAACATTCTGATCCTTTCCTTCTGTAACAAATAAAACATATGCTTATAACCATGACCATCATTATGTCCTTTTTTCCATTCACCTGCTGGTCTGTGAATGTTACACAAAAGTAGAACAGCACCTGTGACATGTCATGAACTTTTTCATGAAATTTTGAGTCATTTTATTAAATTTGATTGATCTATCGTGGAAAATTCCTCTCCAGGTGTTCTTGTTTTCAATGCTAGGATGTTGTGAAGTAGCAGAGGAAGGATGTGCTGGTTAGAGTGTTTTGAACTTCCTGTAGGTTTAACACATCAGTTTCCTGTTCATATTTTAAACCAAGACAAGCTAAGTGAATGTTAGGACACTTAACATACATAGTACGTCTTTTTCCAAGAATATAATTAACTGGTCAAAGCAAACAACTGCCCAGGAACCAACAAACCTCAGGGGCCAGCTCCCTGATCTTTAGACCTTGTTTTGAAGAGAGTTTCTGGTTCAAAATATAGTTTTAAGGGGGGGGTCATTGTTTAGTTTAAAACCCATTGCATTTTAAGTGTCTGAATTAATCAGTTTTTATTTTCATACAGCAGCCCTGGAGCCAAGTTGTATTGTAGCATAGATAAACTGTATATGCTTCACATAGTGGGGCATGAACAGGAGTTCAAGGGGCCTGTCAGGTCATATTTGTACTTAGACAACCCTACAAGTTGACATGGCCATGACTTTTTCAGACTCCCTCACAGTGTGTTCTTCATAGAACAATACGGTTTTGCTGTCCACCTATTGATGACTTGGAGGTGTTCATCCACTTCCATCAAACTTGACATGAATTACACTAAGAGGCTCTATTATCATTTGGTATGAAGATGAATGATGTTCTATATAAAAAATGATCTCTAGTCAACATGAAGGAAAGCCAGTCATTTATTTTCATTAAAATATATATATATATGTACCTTTAATTGGGTCAATACTCGCCCTATGTACTCATCATTACATTGATTATTAATGTATTCCATTACTTATTGATGAATCTCAGTGGTTACTTTATGTTCCATTGATTTTATTTGACATGCTTTCCTTTGTAATTTGGGCGCATTTGGTCCTCCACAGACGCTAAATCTATAAGGCGAAAATAAGAGAGTTACTAAAATCTGTTGTACTGATGAAAAGGTGGTTAAATTAAATAAAGCAGGCCCAACCTCAGTTTAGTCTCAGAGTGTGAATACGTTTCCCTTGTGGGCTTTTACCCAGAGCACACGAATCGATAAAGTTAAGTAATTTTAGCCTTGAGTGCTGAAAAAAAAATCCTTTTTTTCTTTTTCTTTTTCTTTTTTTTTTTATCACTGAGGAGGAATTGCCCTTTAATACCTCCACCAATGGAAATCGCCCAAGCGGATGCGTTTAGCACTCAGACCGTCCACGGACCAATCAGCGCGCAGCTTTCCCTGCCTGGCTGCGCTCGTGCTCTCTGTCTTTTTTTCTTCTACCTCCACCGTACAGCTCGACTTCTCACGGTGCAAAGTTAAACTCAGAAACAAACGTTGTGTAATTGTGTGTTTTCCCCGCAACATCACATGGCGTAGACGTCACCGTTATCTACCTTCGTTTGTAGATTATCTTGTGTGAAGAAACAGCGATGCGTCTTTGTGGATAAAGGAGCTCCTGGTTTCAGGTTTTTGGATCAAGGTTCATGTGTGTGAGCCATTTTTTTCCTCCTTTTTTCGGCAGTTTCACAGACGTCGGTGAGTGAACACCATGTTTAACGGGTATGAATATTAACGACGAGTGTTAGCTACACACAAATGGCTAAATGTGTCTAATTTAACAAGGTAAAGATGGTAAAATAACGCTCTGACATGCTTTTGGGGGAGTTACGGTGAGCTGTAGGTGCCCGCTGGTTTTCTCACGGTGTGTTTGGCTGATAGCAGGTCATCCACCTGGTGAAAGCTTGCTTTCGGGTGCATATTTGAAGACAAGATGCATCTTGAAGCCAGGCCAGATGTTCGTGGCCGCTGG
>JAPZDW010000006.1:15225468-15236463 GCA_029814725.1 Acanthurus nigricauda
CGATCTCAAACACGCAGTAATGCTTCCTAAGACTTAGCGCAGACATAACGACGCCAACACCTGCAAACACACACACACACAAATACATAAACACATCAACATCTACTGTACACACACCTCTTGGGTGTTCGCTGTTGCTGTCATGGTGTTTCCTCTCGTCTTTGAGTGGCAGCTGGTGGCTCAGGGCTGAGGACAGAGCCAGCAGGCTGGCAGTACCGGCCCCAGGGGGCAGGGGGGGCTGAAGGCCCGCTGGGTGTGGCGTGAGTGGGATAGGGATGGCGTGGCCGTGGGAGAGGTGCTGCGCCTGGAGCTGCTGCTGCTGAACCACACACACAGAAAAATAATAATTACTGTGATGCTACATTCTGACTTAAAGCAGTTTAAAAAGTCAAAGATACAAAGAAAAAGGCTAGAAGGAAGGAGAGGGGAGACTAGAAAAAGGCCAGGAAAGAAAAAAGTAATGTGGTGTTACAGTTTACAAAGTGTCCTCCAACATAGCAAAAGTCCATGGACACCTGAATACCTGACAAGTGTCAGAGGAAAGCATAACTCAAATTAAAAACAAGTTTTTGCTAGAGTATTATTTTATTTACAGTGTTGTTGCGTTATCTTAATGAGGGTCACAGCTTGAAGTTTCTTTTACAATAATCACAAATCCAGATAAAAAACATCAACGTATGTTGACATTGTGCTAAGAAAAACACATGATAACATTGTTTAAATGAAACAGTGTCCTCAAATCGTTTTTGTTTCTTTTCTGTTATTACATTTCATAGTAGCAGGCAGCAATGCATCTACATGCTGGTTCCACCGAAAGCAGAAAAAATTGTAATTTGTAAAAACTGTAATTGTTGTTTTAGTACTGTATTGTACAGTTAAAGTTATGAAGTCCCTCTCCACCATCCTACTCTCACATTTTGACTGTAATTTATTTGCCAAAAAATGGACAAAGCATACAATACACAGAGTTAAATATGTTCTTTAACAGATTTTCTTTCCTACCCTTCCTAGACTGTTATATTGTTAGAGCCCTGAAGTTGCTAAATTACACAGTATTTCACTGGAACAAGATTAGACCCTATCAATCCCAGCAGAACTGACATTCTGCTCTCTGTTGAACACAAACCACTATCCTGCTGTCTGTCTCACTCTGCCTCACCATATCATTAGCCCCAGCCCTTATAGACAAAATAAGCTCTCACACTTGCAGCCCAGAGTTTTTACTGTATAGTTGCCCATGTTATGTTTTGGTTATGATACTTTAGTTAACTATAAATGATTCAAAATGTGGAGTCTGGACCTCTATAAGCTAGAGGACCGATACTCTGGTCCTTCATTAATTTTAATTTAATCTTGCCACCCTTTTTAAATGTTTTGGGTTTTTAACACACTCTATCATCATACTATATGCATGAAAAAGACAGAATGCCAACATTCAAAACAGTTTCATTATATAAAGACATAATGTTTCTTTCATTTCCTAAAATGTAATGATTTAAGATACAACAAGGCCCTCTGACAGCTGAGATTGTTGCTTGGTTTATGCTAATCAGCTGTCTATAACTATTTAGTCCTTTTCTACCCTTTATACATCTTGACTGCAAATGTTTACCTCAAAAGAAATCCTATTTACAGTCCTCATTGTTCCAAAAATATCTGGTGTACTGAGCTGCAGTTTGGCAGCTGTTGCTTTGTGTTAGCAGGTAACATCATGAAATGCACCACTAATGCACTGACAGCATGTACTGACAGTGGCCTGCTGAAGTCAGACCAACTGTTAATGTTGGAGCTCTTGTTTAGCTCAGCAGACATGCTGTCTCTCTCCTCCTGTCTCTCTCTCTCTCTCTCTCTCTCACTCTCACAAACCCGTAACCGTGGTAACCTACCGGTTCTCTCCCATCCATGGCCTCCATCCACAACCGTCGGTCCTCTTCTGACAGAGCCTGCATGGTGATCACACCCGGCCTTCAGACACATAAACAGACCCATAAACATACACAAACACAAGTATGTAAGGCACATTAGCTGATCAAATATCGACAAAAATTATCCATTAAGAGCCAAAAACACCCATAAACATGTAAACAATGGAGCAATCTATGCAGAAAAAAGCTAAAAAAAATGCACTTAAAAATGCACAATAAAATACTATTTAAAAAGCCTTTTTTTCAAAGTATAGCACATTTCTTTGTGAGTGCAAGAGATGATTCCTGCACCACTTTCTAGTACAAACAGATGATCAACAGCTTTTTTTAAAAGGATTTTACTTGAAAAAAGACAATTCATCTTAAAATCCAACTGACAAGGACTCACTCGACTGAGACATATCACCCTCATACATGCAACCTTCAGTGTGCACACACAAACACACACATGCAGAGCCTCATTAGTCATGTCCATCCCCGTCTCCTATAGGTGCCTGACCCCCCCGTCACTCTCTCACAGGCTGCACATTCACCTTCAACTGTCACTCTTGCAGCACTAAAACCTCCTTCACACACACACACACACACACACAAGTATCTACACACTGTCCTTCAATCACGACACACCAGCCAGCATACAGTCGAACTCATCCAAACACACTCACACAAATGAACAGACAAGTTCTGTAAACCTGTGAATATACACACACACACACACACACACACACACACATGCAAAGCATCACAAACATTTTGAAAAATGACTTAATCAGATTTATTTATGCCAGTGTGTGCATTACCAACACAAAATTTTATGAGTAAACAAACAATTAGAGGAACTGTCTTTGTTATGCTAAAGACGCGTCTGAGACAAACACGCTGACAGTTTGACGGCAGGAATATAAATAAAGGCACAATGGGGGAACGGGAAACAAGAGTATGAGATGATGACAAGGTGAGCTGATTTGATGGGGGAAGGTTGAAGCTGAGGAGGAGTCACTGTGGGGAGGAGTGGGGAGAAAATGGTGGAGGAGTGTGGGAAGCAAAGCGACGCAGGAGGCCTAGCCTGTGAGGGCAAAGGACCACGACGTCCCGTCTGTAGGCCCAAATTAACTGAGCACCCCCATGTGTCTGTTAGCTGTAATTACACCACAAAGAAAGACTGAACTGAACTGATGGCTGATCAGTGGGATGAAGTGTGTATTCACTGGGGATTTTCCCATGACCTTCTCTGTATTTTATTTTATTCTTTTCTGGCTTGTTTGTAAAACTTTTTAAAAGTTTTTCCAATACAGTTGTTGGGTAATTTGATAGATCAATTGTTACCCGGATAGTTTATCAAACTCCCTTATTATTGACTGAATAAAATAAAGCAAAATTCTAGAAATACTGAAAAAGCTGTAAAATCAAATGTCTCAAAAATGGAAAGAAATCATTCCTATTCCTATTCCATTACAAGAGTTGGCAGCTAATAAAGACAGTTTTAACTCTGCAAACAAACTATTGATGCAGGAATTATCAATATTATGTTACTGCTCTCTGAAATTCAAAGCATATTGCTTTGTGGTAGTTCAGCCTTATTTCCAGTTCATGACTATTTTACATTGGAATAATGGCACAGAAGGACATGGACAAGTTAAAGTCAGTGTGTATATATTAATAAGTGCTTAGCAAAGACTCTAAGCACTTTTTTATACATTGTTTCATCTCAGCTGTTTGTTGGCTCAGTTTTGCTTTTTTGGGACATTTTCGTCTTCTTTTGTTTTATTTTTTGGTGCATTGTAGATAATTACTATAATAAGTTCATGCTGTATCATGATATTATTGTTATTGTGGACAACTGTTATTATTGTTCTGCCTGTGAAATACTTTATGTACCCGCTTCTAATGCTGAAATAAAGATAAAGTGAGATAAAATGAAGAAAAAGAGAAAAGGAACCATAAAGAGGTAGGTCAAATAAGGATTCTGTTCAAAGTCCATGATTTGAAGAGGAGACTCATGCTGTCAAATCTCGCAATCACTGACCTGTCAACAGCCTCCACATCAAAACAAAACCTCTTTTCTATCGAATCAGTCTTCCTCCTGGTGCACGACTTGAGAATGAAGCTCTACTCTTCACCATGACAAAAAGCATCACAGAGGAAAAAAAGAAAAAGAAAAAGCAATGTAGTACATTAGTGCAGTTTTTGATTTGTGAATTACAGCATTGTAGGGCATAAAATATGGGATGCAAGCCAACTGGTTATAATCAAATAACAAGAAGAAATGAATCCTGAACCAAATAACTGGATGTTATTTTGGATAAGACTGAGAGCTGCAACAAATAAGGCAAAACAAGAGACCAGTTTTAGCATATTTTAGTAATAAGCATTCATTCTTCTTCCTCCTTCCTTCCTCCCTTTGAAAGAAACTAAAATTAGACACAGTCCCTTTCCTTCCAATTAAAATGACTGTTCGACAATGTTTGAACAAACACTTGCAGTGTGAAATTGGCAACTACACAAATCTTCTGAACAAGACAAGAGCTTGTAGCTGAAAGACTTAAATAAACAGATATAATGACCTTCTTGTTGTTACGGTAACCTCTTACTCTTTCACAAGGACTTCAAGAATTTGAACATTGTCTTGTCACAGACTGAACTTTATCACACACCAGTCATGAGACACACAACCCTCGAGCTTCAGACAAAGCAGCAACTGCAACATCTTTTCTTTATGAGAAAGTCTTTGAGTTTTATCGGTCACATTTGATGCAGTTGGCATTTGTGTTTTTGTATTGTTAGTCTCATCATTAAAATCACTGAAGTGGGTTGCATCTACATCAACCATGAAGAAGTGCCACATGCTATATATCAGAAAAACAAATATAACAAGCTGAAACAAACAAAAAAAATAAATTTTGAAGAAATTATCTTCAATTTCAGGCCCTCATTATGCTTCAAATGCAACATAAACATTACCATTCTGTAAATATTAAGAAAAAATGAGTGAAGAGAAAATTTAAAAGCACCACATTTGAACTAATGTTGAGTGATATTTACCATCTGCATGTTAAAGCCCCAGCCGATAGAAATATGTTGGCAGGAACTGAACTAGACTTCACTTTCATGTTTACCATTTAACAATCATGCAAAGCATTTCAGGCAGGCTGATTCTCCTACTATAAATCACTGACAGGTCCTATAATATGTTCTATCAGTCTTTCTGTGTTGAACTCAGAGATCTTCTGTGATGTTCAGCGTTCCTCCTTTTTGCTTCTACTTCAGTAAACGACTCAAAAAAGCTCCTACAGATAACAGCCCTGAACTTCCATCAGCTTCGGGTTATTCACCATGTAGGTGGAGATGGTGATGACAGATAACACGCCGAGAAAATAGTCGAAGTCATGCTGCTTACTCACAACATCTTTGCCAGTGCTGCATTTTCATCTATTGAGGCTGCCCTTGTGGAGGAGACAGTTATCTCTCTCTCCGCCTGTGTTACTGAAGGCTGGCATAAAACGTCAATATGCGTCAAAAAGGCTTTTCATCACTGAGAACTGAACAAAACCTGACATTTTAAGTTTGTGCTTCAAAAAAGTTACATTTTTCTGCTATCAAAACTTCGTGGTGGCTGCATTGGCATTAGGTTGTGTATTTGTGCTAATACAAATAAATCCATACAGGCAGTGAGAGCCTGTTGAGCTCAGCAGTGAGCAGAGAGTGTTAATGAGAGTTTGAGAGCAGGGCCGGTGGGAAGAGCTGGGTGAGAATCAACTGCAGATCAGACAACATGATGATAGGATGAAGCAACACAAGTCTGTGTTTGTCTCTGTGTGTATTGGCGAGGGGAACATTTGTGTGCACTCGACTGCGTATGTTTCCGCAGTTATAAAAGCCTGTGCAAGTCTCATGCTTGGTTTCCTTAACAGCTCTCATATTTATTAAAAAAAAAAAAATCTGGAAAGTCAAGTCTGAACATTGCGCAAAAAACTGCCTTTTAAAACATGTAGCACACAGCAGTAGACTGACTGTGTCAGACCAAGCAGCAACGTCTGCAGCTGAAAATAGATCCAAACAGAAGTGTCGAAAACAGCTACTCCTCAAATGACCACCTCAAGATTTCCCCAAAACAAAAGTCGATCCCTGGCACAGCAGAAAGAGATGAGTGCCAGCCAGCAGGTTTGGTTTCTACAGCTAATTTTTCTTATAAAAACTGCACGTGGGCTCAATTTTATTTATTCACTCATGTAAATAAGTAAAGAAATCATGCATGATTAATGTTTTTATTGTTTTATGTTACAGCAGCTGCTATTATTGTGAGCAAAGTATATCCTCCCTAGCTTCACCTTCTTGTCAACATATAGACTTCAATCAACAGGTGAGATCAGAGCAGCTTTGTTTGATTCTTTAACATCTATATCACATGTATTCTCACCTACTGGTTATATTCCATTAGATCAAAAGCGAGGGTTGGTACATGGGTACTGTGCGCAGAAAGAGGACTTATCCAAAACTGTGACAGTTTTCTTTTTTGAGAGAATCATTTTTTGAGAATTAACGTATTTGGATTTCTCACAATCTCAGCATAAAGCAGCACAGAGACAAGCAGAGGAGCAGAAGCAGCTGCCCTTCATCGGACGTCACCAACACGCCCACTCGCTTGCTCGCTGTGTTCTCTGGACAATGACCTTTTCTATTCACATGTGGTCTCATTCGGACATTGCACAGATTTGGCACTTGGGATCTTGCAGGGTAATGTCTGGTTCGACTGATTTTTTTTCCAACATTTCCAGGTCATGTCAGGAAAAGTTCTGGGAAGCAGTGAATGTGTGAATATGGCTTATATGAATTCAGTGACATCGTAACCTTATCTGTGTATTTTAGTTGCCAAAGCTACTCACCATTTTCCCTCCAGATTTGGGGTCAAACAGGACCATGGTGACCCTCTTTGGCTCGCGATGGTATGTACAGTAGTACTTCACCCAGGTGGATACAAATGAGCCTGAAGGAGAGAGAATAAAGAAACAGAGATGGATGAAGAAATAGAAGGAGTAAAACAAAAAAAATTTGAAACTGTAAACTGCAAACTGTGATGTCAAGTAGACAGAGAAAGACACGGGCAGGAGGTGGAGAAAAAAAAAGGAAAAAACAACAATAAGTCTTCGTCATGCCTGCTTTTAGTGCTAGATGTTACCATGGTAACCGCACGTGGTCAGAGCTCCTGTAACGTCTCCAACAGATCAGACTTGACTTTGTCGACCGTAGGTTCATTATGGTTTGCCTGTTCTGCTTCTCTGACAGTGAGTGAGTGTTTGTGTGTTGTATGCATATGTGTGTTTGTGTGTGAGCCAAACAACATGCCCCTAACATGCACGTACACACATCCAGTCACAGAGTCTCTCATGTATCATGTAAACGGCTGCTGAGTTGCGCCCTCGCTGTGAGATGTAAGGCTCATACAGAGGAGGGCTGGTACGTACGCTTCTCCTGCACAAACAGATATCCCTCCATGGTGTGCTGGCTGACGCTCTTGTGCTCATGCGGATTCTCCTTCATCTTCCTCATCAGACACTCCACCTCCGACCGCGTGCTCTCGAAACGGTTCCTCGTCTGTCGACACAAGCAGAAAGTAGCACACAAATGCCTCAGGCCTTCAAATCTCATCTTGAATCTGCTGAACACGCAACAACAGCATACTAAGCTATTTTTTTTTTTTTTTTAGCAGAGTAAGGAATATGTTAAAAAGAGACTTTAATGTGGAAAGACATGAGGAATTCTCATTATTGGCAGAAATAGGTTGTGTTCAGGTCTTTACTAAGCTGTAATCTTGTGAGATTATTTAAGTTTATTTTCTAAACTTTAAATTTTAAAATTTTAAAATAACAAATTCTCTGTTTTCCTCACATAAATACAGAAATAATGGCCCCCTTAATTTTCTAAGTATTCTTACACCCATAGACTGTATTATAAACTCAGCTGTCAACACTCCTTCTGCCTTTACATCCATTAAATTAAGAAAGGCCTATTGATCCCCGTGAAGCTTTGGCGACCTCTAGTGGGACCTGGAACCCCTAATAGGCAACCAATGCTTTAATGTAATCAGTGTCTTACATGCAGCCCTCAAGATTATTGCGTGATATTACGATTTGTGCGTACGTGTGTTCTTACATTCTGTATGCTGATGGTGAGATCAGTCTTAAAGTGGTTGAAGTCCTTTGCTAGCTCGTAGCCATGGTGATAGTAGGTGAAAAGGACCTGAAGAAACGCCAGCAGCTGAGGGAGACAAACACATCGAGAAAGTGAAGTGGATAAAGGATAGAGAGGATGAAGATCAGGTGGATAAACTTGAGAAGGAAGATGCAAAAAAGCAGATGAAAGTAAATATAGTACAGATTCACCTTATGGACCAAAAACTGTTTTCACATGAAAATAAGAAAGTTAAATCTATTAAATATTACCAAAAACTCAAAACAGTAAATTAGAGTCACTGTGTGCTTTCCAACAGAGTTAAAACTCTGGTTCGCTCGGTATGTGTGAGACAAATCGCATTACTTCCTCTATAACTACCACTGAGGTGCCCTTGAGCAACTTGCCAAAACCTCTAAACCACTTTTTGTCAACAGCAGTAAAGTGTGATTGTAGTGAGCAGCTGCTGGGTGTGGATATGTCAAAGGAAGCATGTGTAATGTTGAAAAAGAGCGTGTGTGCACAGAAACAAAAAGGTTCATCTTACAGGCTCCACAAAGTCAAACATCTTCCTCTCTTGGACCTCCTGCACCTTGAAGACGTACTCCAGAGAAACCTCATAGAAATGCTGACGTACGTTATCCACCTGGTTGTCCGCCTGCAACGGGAGAGAAATTAAGACAACTGTTAGACTGAAATTCATGGGAAAATTGAGAAATGTGTCAACTCAAACACAGCATCTTACCTCATGTAAATGTGACTCTTTCTTCCTCGCTGACAGGCTCAGATGTTTCTCCAGCACTGCACAATACTTCTCTGTCTCTTTGTCATATTTTTTCTTGGCTTCCTGCAACAGATGAATAAAAAACATTTAATTTGACAGCTTCTCAGCAAACTCAAATTTAGTATGTCCTTTTAAGGAACAATTTCTGTGAAGTTAGCAAACCAAACTTATCTTAATCCTCGTCAAATAAACATAGTCTCTACAGGTATTTTGATCAGTGATTGCTATCTGCTTTTGGACAAAATCTAACTGAGCTGCAGAGGGCAAACATTATTTAACATTAATATCTTTTAGCTTGAAACAATATTATTTTTTAAAGAATCCAATAAAACCTTGTTCCACTGGGAAACACAGCTGCTTGTTAAACAACAGCCTGTTTCATCAGAGCTGAGATCACTGAGCCTGACAGATAGATTAATGATGAAGCAGGGACTGATCGAGCAGGGTGTGTATTCCCGCAGAATGCTGGACCGAAAAAAATACTAGGAAAACTACAAAAGTGTTTCTGAAGATCAAGAGACGTAAAAAGCTGCCAGTTGTGTCTTTTACGACCTTATTCAAAGTGTTGCATGATAATTAGGGGTCACATTCGATTTGTTTAACTTTGATCGAGCCAGTTAAAGTAGGAAATGTAAAGAAAAGACAAAAAGACAAACAAGATGAGAGAAGTGAACATATAAAGAGGGGAGGGGGAGATCAGGGTGGGTCTCCCTCTTTCAAAGAGGCCCTAGGGTTTTATTATTGTACATCTGCCCCGGCCTGTTATCATTATTGTAGGTCTTTATCCAAGACTCATAACAAGGACGGGCTGAAGCTTCAAAGAGTAGTCTAAGACAGATTCAGGATATTTATCATTAAAAATACTCACAATCAACTTTAGCTGACTGAATACAAACTTGCCTTATTAACTAACTAAGCATTTGTTATCTGAATATAATGTACCTATCACAAAACTTTATATAATGACATTTTAAAATGGCATGTATGAAAAAAGCCAATTCCAGGTAATGTTGTAGATAACTGAGCAGCACTGTTAACATTATCGTTGAATTTACAGGGTTTTTAGCATCACTGTGATTAATTGCCTTCATATGTCTTATATTTAATTTCCTGGATCCCCGAGACCTCCAGTCTGGTTATTTGAATGCGTGAGAACTGGATTTTCAAACTCCTCCTGGAAATAAAAATCCCAGATCAGCAAAAAAAACAATGAAATAAAGCCTCTTCAGTCTGAACTCAGACGGCCAATGATGTCAGCCACTGCTGCAGTCACATGACACAGGTGTTTCGCTGCCAAGCCAGTTTCAACAGCGAGAGGATTCCTGAGGGCCAGGAGAGGAGCAGACAGCAGCTGCAGAACGCATCAGACATGATGAATGTTCCTCTAAACAACAAGGCCTCTGTTTTACGTCTGTCTCGGACTTTTTCATATTTACTGAAGATATCGTGCCTGAAATGACTCTGCAACCCTCTCCTGTGAGTCTCTCATAGTGAGTTTCATGGTGTAATTTTAATTAAAATATCACATTACAAATACTAAATCAAAATCAACTTGAAGTTTGACTGTCTGACTTTCTCTGTAACACAGCCAATTAAAAATAGTCCAATCAGTTTTATGTATGATGTTTTTAAAACCAAACTTTTTTTTTTTACAAAAGGGGGAAAAAAAGACATTTATAAGTTTAAGTCACTTCCATTCTCAGCCAGCAGGTGGCAATCTCCTCCCAGGATGATTGCAAACTGATAATTTTCTTCTTCTATTTCAGGAAGAGTGAAGTAAATGAATGTTTTGATACAGGATCATGCTCTGCCTCCAGACTGACTCATTACAGCTACAAACAAGCTTCACTTACAACACAACCGCTCTGTCATGTCAAGAAACACTGTGAAGTGTCATTGAGACGTAAAGTCAACAATGCATCATCATCCCTTGGCTGTGTCTGCCTGCAGCACATGGCATGAAACTTTTCAAAAACATTCACTTGTTCTTTTCCTGCTTTCGTTTAAAAAAACACTAAAGTTTATAGCATTATAGAAAATATAATGTATTATATTATTAAACATATCATACGGTTTACTATTGTCAAATAAGAACATCTTTTCATTCCATAAGATTTC
>JAPZDW010000006.1:15691343-15701675 GCA_029814725.1 Acanthurus nigricauda
GATGTCCATCTTCTTGGACGCTGCTTACTTACAATTTCAGTTACAGAAATACCATATATGTTTTTATTTTGTTTTGTTTTTACATAATAACACAGGGTTGATTTGCACGTGCCTGTTTTAAGGGCTCATAACTCATCTCCTTCGACCTCAGTCCACAAACTTATCAATCACCTCTCATGTTTTAATGCTAATGCTTAGAGCAGCACGTACAAAATTACATTCCCCTTCACATAAAACCAAAGCTGTTTATTTATATATGTATATATGTGTGTATATGTGTGCCAGATGTTTATATTTGTGTCAACTAACCCATGTTTAGCATAAAAAAGACAAGAGTAATAAAAAGCAATGCAAAAAGTGTTTGATTGTGCAGGGAAAATAAATGTATTTTTTATTAAACTATTGCACTTTTAACAAGGTAAAGAAACGTGTAGATAATTAATTACAGACCATTCAATTGTCATCATATAGAGGTGATTAATTAGTGAGAAACATTGCCTCAATTAAAAGAGAATTCAACAAACAGATAAAACCTACAAAGTGAAAAATATCCTTTATCCTCTGCACGGAAAGAAAAACAAAGTGAGAGTTTTTAATGTGACATAGAAAAGATGTGTGTGTGTTGGAGAGATGAGACATGACATGACAAGCATGAAGGTATTTCTTTTCTTTTAAGCTGAATGACTGGAAAAACCTCAAAGGGTTTGTTTCATCATGGAGGTGACGAACCCTCGTTTGAGTTTGAAACATTTCAGAGTTTCGTCTTCACTCAGGTTTATTTCTCTGTTTCGCTCCTTCACGCCTTGAAAACTGAAAAACTAAAAAAAAAAAAAAATACACAAGAGCTGAGGATTATCTTGGCCATGCATTTTTTTTCACTTCAGTGAATATATCCATTATGATAGTTATTTTCAGTGCTGTGAGATTAAATGGATGCACTGGTAGGCACGCTTCTCAACCCGTATCGCGCGTGGTTTGTCTCTTCTGTCGCTCATGATGGCGAGCATCAGAATCTTTACCCGGCGAGGGTGATCACCTACGTTAGAATAGCAGATACGTGTTTCACACAGTTCACATGGAGGAGGATGTGTTGTGAATTTTCAATGAGACAAGCAGGCGCTGTTGTGCATGTTTTCTTAGTGGCTGTTCCTGTGTAGCTTCCCCCGCCTCCCCCATCCCCCCAAAGATTCACCAATCATTGTGTAATAATGTCTCTGTCAGCAGAATTTAAAGCATTTTAAACCAATTTTAAGGCATTTTTAAACACTTTTCGTTGTAAAACCATGAGCCCAAACTACTAGAATGTACTTAGACCTTTATTAAGCTTTTATTTCTTTGCTATCCCAAGAAATATTAGTTTCATTTTTGATTTTTAACCATTCAATCATCAATCAGCTGTGAGAAATCCTAAGCTTGAGCCATTGATGGAGTGCTGCTTATTTCTGAGCTGTAAAGGAATCAATCAAAAGATTATTTTTCTCCAACTATTTTGATAACAACCTAGTTTTTTAATATTTTACTTTTGTTTGGGACAGCATTTGATAAAATGCACTTGTCCTAGTTTCTAAAATATGAATTGTTTCTTTTTTATCACATTTTTATGATTATGAAAGAAAAAAATATGTTTTTTAGACAAGGAAATCCACTTCTCGCACAGGTCTTAACTTGTTTAATATGCAGTTGTGTTGACATGACATTCATTTAAAAAGCTGCAGGTAATGGAGTGTGTGTTTGTGTGCGGCTGTGTGTGTCTTCGGTGCAATATGTGCAGGCCATATGGTGACATTTGTATTAGTCATTATTCACAGTGACTTCATGTAAGCCCTGCAGTATCGAGCCACTTCTTCCACTGTGGCATTGCCATACAAAATTTATAAACGCTTCACACCATTCAGACACCAGATTGGGAAATGATTCATTCACTGTAGAGCAAAGCAGGAACACATTTGTATATTTTACATGTTTTCTTTTAGGGCATGTATCCAGTGATGTAAGATATACCAAGTAATGTGCCTAAAGGACACAATATGTAGCAATAGTATGTCTCTGGAAGGTCTTAGACATGGGGAAAATGTTTTACACATAATGAATCACTAAGATCTCATCAAGCTAGTTTAGTTTAGTTAAATAACTGATTAATAACTTAGTGTGTTGTGAATATTCTAGCTTAACTGATATAATAAAAAGCAAATATGCTGCAAATTTCAGTGCCCATAAAAAACAGCATTTTTCCAATATTGAGAAATTGGTTTTACAACTGCATGTCTGTGGAACATTATTAATATTTCTTTCGCATCAAAGGTGTCGGTTTCGTAAAAAAGTAATTTGATTTTTAGAGCTTTTACCAACCTTTGCCTGTTCCCTAGACATTCAGATCAAGATCAATGCTTTTCATCAATATTTTTTGGTTGCATTACAGAATATAGGATTCACTGTTTAAAGGATTTAAAGTGCAGATATCTGGCCTCCCCGCTGAGTTGATTCCAACCACTTTTTATCCCTCTGTCTCTGATAAGGCTGACTTCATAGAAGTGTAATATAATTGACTGAAGTACCACTTTAGTTAACATTTAAGACTTAAAAACCTACTCCAAGATCAGGAAGCTCTCCTTAATATTCCCTCTTTAAATGCTACAGACTTCATGAATCACTTAGGTAAACTGTTATTGGAGAACATTTGGTTCCATTAAGTCTTATTTTAAAAAGCACCCTGTATCACAGAAAGTATCACAGAAAGAGACATGTTGTTCATTATAAAGAACAGAAAGTCAGTAGTAAAAGTAAATAGATTTTTTTTTCAAACACAAACAACGATTAAAGCCAAAACACCTACTAAATACAAATGAACAACAATCACTGGGATCAAAAAATTCACACCAGAAAGACTCCAGTTCAAGCTGAAATCTATAGCTTTCCCTCAGCTAATTACTGTGAGAACAAAGCCCGATGTCCTGCTATAATCCTCGGCCGTAATGACAGGATCTATTTAGTGATTTAGGTCTCCTCAAACAGCCTCGGTTTCGAGCACAAGGAGAGTCCAGTTTATCGATGGGGCCATTGTGGCGTTATCTGCTCCCTGAGAAGATGAGTGAAGAGAGAGAGAGAAGGAGTCAAAGAGTCATGATGGCTGGTGTTATAGCATAATTAAACTTTTTATCTGTATATTATGAAATCGTCCATCGCTCTATTCACTTTCTGCAAGACGAGGGTCGCAAATTGAGCCATAACATTATCAGACAGAGCTGTTTGATGGCATTTAAGACACAATTATGGATTCAGGGGTGCCGTGAGCTTTGGTTGTTTTTAATGTTACTTCTGCTGTGATCGGGATCAAATATCACTGCCACTGTATCTGTTTTGGTTTAAGAAAATGCTATGATATGGCTAATGTATGCAAATATCACATTTAAACTAAACCAAGTGAAGTTCATTGCAATTTGTTTCGTTTCAGTGTTTTGCATTAGATGAAACTGGAGTGTGTGAATTGACAAAATTGTCCATCAAGGTATACTGTGTGTAAAATAATAAGTCATATTTTTTCGTCCTATTCAAAAATCCATAACATACAATTGGCCTGATGCTCATTGATTAGTAACATATGACCTGTTAAAGTCTAAAACAAGCCCTCATATATAAATAGGATATGCACCTCAGCATAAAGGTTCTAATGTGAATTTTTTGACATTATATAATCGTTTGTTAGCAAATTAAGGTGTTATTTTTTAAGTTTTATGTTTGATTGTTGGCTTGTAACTGTGTAACCTTATTGATTGTGAAAGCTGCTTTTACAAGTGATTTTAAATTGATGCAGGAAGTTTTTGATAGATAATGAAAGTCTTCAGGATTCAGTTTACATCCAAAAATTGTACACTTTACCATGTTTGCTGTCAACAATTTCACTTTACTAAAGCAAAGTCTTGCTCTCCATAAAAACAAATTTGCTCTGGGCTGGAGGTCACAGGATTCTTTACTTGTGATTTGCTTTCCAAATTTGTGATATACCAACTCTAGCTTGCCTGGGGAACGTTTAAATCTCAGATATTTTTTAGATGCACAGACACCTTCACTAGAAGAATATAAAAACAACAGTCCAGCGACAAACTCTGTGCAGATAAAAGTCAGTTCAGTCAAGGTCATACCTCCTTGGGAACATAAATGTAAGAAAAATACATTTTTTAATGCAGGGAAGTTTTACTTTGCTAGCTAAGATTCACATATAATTGGAATTTTTGCTGATTAAATTATGTGTGACACCGGTGAATTAAGGTGTTCTGTTATAATTTCATTCTGACTGACAGCTTGGTGGATTCATATGCCTAAATGTTTAAGCAAAGCAATCTATAATCATGTTTTAGCTGCGGTTAATATAACTGTATTTTAATTAGCATTCCTTAATTCTTGATTACAATCTTTTTCCTCAAGAAGATTTCAAAGAGCTCCGAATGCTGACGGTTTCTAACAAAGGATGCAGAACTTGTCTCCTCAAAACTTTTACCACTGACTCTATACATGTCTACTGAAATTTGGGGCATTTGACTCACAAAATGCAGCTGCTCGTCTGAAAAAGCAATCCCCATGATGCTCCATTTATTATTCATCTGTGTGGGGGGGAGGGAAAAAAAAGAGGATGAGAGGACAGAAAAGGAGGTCTAAAACTTTAAAAAGATGAGGCAAAGTGCTGACTTGTGAGCACGGAAAATAAGATGAAGTACAGATTTGAATACAAACAGGTGGGCGGTGGGAGGGAGAGTTGTATAGTACAGTGTGCCAAAGCCCTTTGTAAGCACAAAGCAAGAACTGTGGTACTCGGTTTAATTAGCTCGAGAGCCAAGCAAGTGGTTCAAATTAGGATGAGACTGTTGGAGAATAATAATCAAAAATAGGCAAGTCAGAGTGGAATGAGTAATGAATGGTGGCAGCCATTATGTTTCCTACAGCTGGAGCTTCACAGAGAATGTCTAGATAAGGTTTCTAAAACTGTCCTGATTCTCTGCAGAACAGTGTTTTTTATCTTTTGCTCCTCCTTTCAGCAAAGACAATAAAAAAAGATGAGGAAATGATTGATTTGTACCCAGTTCTTAACTATATTAAAAAAATCTTGCCTGATCTTTATCCTTAATATAATCTAAAATGATATATCCAAACTTTGCCGTTTTCTGTCATTATGAAAAGACTCATGGGGGCTTTTTTCCTCGATTCAAGAACATTTCTGTAACCTCTTGGAGAAAATGACTCTCATCATGATCTCGTTTCATTTTGGTCCCAGAGAAATCAATTTGGCTCCCCTCTAATATCTGACAGACACCCGTTCCTTTCTCTCATCTATGTCTAAATGCATAGCAGGCTTTGTCGTAAAGAGAGACCAACATCTTCCTCAAATATGTCAGTGAACCAGCTGGCTGACACCCATGGGCTGAGTTGAATACTGAACACCTGATGAATTCTGTGATCCTCAAAGTTCTGATTATCTAAAACCCCACTGCTTCCCATCGCAAAGCAAAAATCTGCACTCTGAGTATTTCTTTGTCTTTTTCTTTTATGCTGGACTGCACAAACCACAGTGCAACTGCCTGCAGCTCTTCATTTAACAGCATACTGCTCTTCTTTTTTCATTCCTCACTGCAATATTTACAATGTGTCCCCCAACGAAAAAGGCTAGTAAATGTAGATTTTTAGCTGGAGCTCCATTAAAAAAGTTATGCTAACCTCATGGCTGCCTCTTAAAAAATCCCCAGATAGAAAGCATTTTGTAAAGTGGTAGCATATATTCATGCATTAGCAGCAACTCAATACAGCTTTGATGCAGCTTTAGAGAAAGATCTGGAAACATGGAGGCTTCTTTTGATTAAACAATGAAAAAAAAAGTATCTATACTTGAGATTGAGCTAAGAAGATGCTACTCTCATATCTGTGTTTAAAGTAAGGAATTATGAGGCATAAACTAGCATTAAGACTTAAAGCAGTAATAGCCTGAATCTTACCAAAGTTAAAAAACAAAGAGCCAGGCTTTGCTATACTAGCTATCTAAAGCTAACACACTTCATCTCTTTGTTAACATGCAAACTTGAGAGTGGTATTGATCTCCTCCCCCAACTTATTCTTTATTCTTTCATTGTTTCTTCTAAAAGTGTGTATGTACAGTGATAATCCCAAAAAATCCAGGCATCTTCATTTATCAGCTTTCAGCTACCACTTAAAAAATCTTTTATTGGTTTGTTATAGTAAAAACGTTTCATATTTTAAGCCCACTTTACCCATTTCTTTATTTTGTGCAGCCATTGAAACATAAAAATGTACTTCAAGACCTTTGTCTTGTCTTTTTGTCTGTATATATCTCTGTGAAAGACCAGGTTCATATCTCCCGTTGTGCAGGTTGGTAGACTGATTGGATTTCTCTTTTATGGGGAGCTGTCAGTGGATTCAGCTTCTGATAGTGAAAAGAAGAATAGAGAGGTGCATGAAGATGGTACTTCTGAGACGAAAGGAGATGGGGGCCTCTGGCTCCTAATGGAGGGAGGAGGGACGAGCCCCCTGGGGTGGCAGGGGTGGGATGAGGACACACTGTCGCCCAAGAGAGGAGGAGAGAAAAAGAGTGAAAGCGAGGGAGCGAAAAGTAATGAATCTTATTACATGACATCCGTCCTCTTTTTTTTTTTTATCTTGGAGGAGGAGAAGGTCAAGAGTCATGTTGCCGGAGACAGAGCTCATTACCGGGCTCTAAAAGTCTTAGGCTTTGGCCACAGAATCACACATCACAATTTTCTTTCCAAATTTCAAGGTCAAGAGATCTCAATACCCGAACGACAAAATAGGTCATTTGTCGTCACCTCTGAAAATGACATATAAACGTTCAAAGCTACGCCATCCCTGTGGTTAGCTGTGGTTGAGATAAGTCTACTAAAACTACCTGGTAAAGGTTAAGGAAAGATTGCAGACACCTTTATAAAACCTTTTCTGTTCTAAGGACACGCCATCCACCAGTCTGTCCTCAATAATTACTTTTTACTTTCTCTTCATACAATACTGTTCTGCCATTTCCTGCTTTGAGAACTTAACTTTACATAGGGTCAGGTTTGTAATTCCTGAGGAAAAAACACTGAGATCTAGCTTGCATCCCAGTGATTTTCTTGCCTCGAAGGAAGATTTTATACCCAGTTACCTGTTTATTATGTTCACTGAGCTAAACTTAATGTAATCCTAAACAAGAGTTCTGCAGTAAATCCTGCCTTCTGGAAGGCTGTGTATTTCAGTAACTATTTAAACTTTTTATTTAGTCCCTTCACAGTTAAATAGAAAACTAAATAGAAATGATCAAACAGTTGAGTAAACACCTTTTGTAAAACACTGAGACAAGAGCAGAACTTTATTACTTACCTGTAATGTAAGAGAGGCTGGAAAAGTGCTGTATTAGAGCTGTTTCACATCAAAACAGATATTGTTGTTCAGCTCTGCCGCTGTTATTGACCACTGCAGTTTGATTTCAGGTTGTGTCTCTCTAAAAGTTGACTCTGACTCCATGAGGACTTTCTTTTTTGCTGCATTACCTTCTTACAGTATAGCTCTTTTTTGTAAGAGCAGTGTCACTACTGATTATCGCATTTTCATCCAAAATAATGATTTCTAAAACTCAGACAAATTTGTGACACACTTGGGTGACAGAAAATTTGGGCATGATAAAACAGGGAGCAACCGTTTGTCCTTAAATTTAGCTTAAGCGTATCAAAGCTTATTTGTTAGGATAATAAAGTCTGTATAGGAGCTGAAATGATAAATTGATTTGTCAGAAAATGAATCAGCAACTGTTTTGCTATCTGATTTTTATTTATTTTTTAAATTTTTTCCAAGAAAGGCCAAACATTCTTGTTGGCATCCTCCACTTTTTTCTCACAGTTCATAGACAAAACAATTAATAGAGTAAGTCATCTGTATTAAATTACTAACGAAAAACAAAACCTTAGTTGCAACCTTAATTTATGCAACTTACAAAAACCTCTGCTGTGACATTTCAGTGATTCCTCTGAAGCAACGCTCGCTCAACTTTAAAAAAATCCTTAAAGAAAAAACACCATTATAGGTTGTCTCGGGGCTGCTTGTCCTTGAACGTGTGGCTAGGACTGCAGCGTTGTCGAGAATTTTAATTTGAGACTGATCAAACTCTGAAGTCTTAGATGCTTGTTTTGGCCTTGAGTGATGTGGGAGAAATGGAGTTGCTGTGCAGTTCTTATCGCAGCTGCGCCTTTTTCAGTCGCCTCTGTCTGCCTGTCTGCTTGTCTTCTTTCCTCGTGGCCACAGTTTGACAGCGTATATGCCAGTGATTATGTTCTTTCTTGCTTTTTGAACGGCAATTCCCGTAAGTAATACAAGACACAATGTGGTGTGCCTAATCTAAAATGCATGTATTCTCTTTAAGCAACAGGCATTGAGCCTCTTGGAATATACTGTTTTACTGTGACAAGTTGCATGTACTTGAACGCTGCATTAAAATGATCCCCTCAAAACTTTTCCAGGGAATGATTATTACAACTGTCATGTTGCTATGGTTGCCTGGGTTCATGATTAATCATAACTCTAGCAAAAGAGCAAGCCAATAACCTAGTTTCTCTCCTTATGTGTTTAAATAGACATTAAATGTAACCTATTTTCCCTGGGTGAGTATAATCTTTCCCTTTCTGGAGGGGATGTGTGTGTGTGTGTGTGAATAACTCACCTGCTCAGCCAGGTCATTTTACCACGATCAGCTGTCCCTCTGAATGGGTGAACTCTGTCAACTTTGCTTCTTGCAGTGCGGCAACCTGTGTTTTCATGTGTTTTCTTCAGCTTGAATCCAGAAGTTCTTATTTTCTCCTCTTCCACCTCCCAGGTGAAGCTCACCGGCTGTTTAAATGAGTTAGAGCCGCGGCACAACAACACCGGTGTGATGTGTTTCTCAGTAGTACAGTGCTTCTCTTGGCTGTGGCGCTCACCAATTTCAACCAAAACACAGATCATAACAAAAAACCTCCAAAGCAAATCTTGCCAAACGCTCGCCCTGTTTGTTGCACACAGTGAGACAACAAAAATCTTCTTGCCCTTTTTCTCCTCAGTTTTTGTATTCGGATATTTTCCCAACCTCTCTCTCTTTTTTATTCCATTACTTTCTCATGCCTTTGCCCTCAAATCTTGTCTTTCATTTGCATCAGGTCACGGGGGCTCAGTGGGGTTTCGACTGGCACATATTTGATGGGAGATACAGTGAGAATGTTCCCCACGCTTTTACCAGCAATGACAGGCTGTGTTATCTTCATGCCGCTTTGCCCCAGAGATGCTCACCACTGGGCTTCCTGAGAAAGTGATTAAGATGATTTAAATGTCAATTTATTTTCTTTGCCCATTATCACACATGTGTGAGTGCTCCTTCCTCAGTCAGCATGGAAAAAGTCTCTTGTAAGAAGTCAGTGTAATTGGGAGCGTCAGGGCTGGGATTTGGAAGTCTCCTCGTTTCCCACCTCTGTGTCAGTTATCACATCTATGTTACCTTAACCTGTGACTCTGCACCAGCTCAGGGGAATTGAGATACGTACAGAAAACATACTTACAAAGAAAAGTTAACCAAAGAAGAAAAAGTTGTGTCTCTTTCCGTTTAATGATTGTAATTGTTTCATTTTTATGAAACATTCTTGAGCAGTTGTTGCGTCGCTGTGTCATAGTGTTACTGCAAATAAGCTTGGTGTGTAATCCGTGGACTTCTTGTAGCTGATAGGCTAAACACACTTTTGTTGGATTACGCATATTTTGCATTCTAACATGGTGGTCATACTTGCTACAGCAGTGTCCTTGTTTCCCCTTGCTTCACTGAGTGCATTCCAAGGCCTGGTGCATTCAAAAGGAATTTTAACTCTTTTATTCTCAGAAAAATTCCTGTCTCCACAAGCACTGTTTTTTTTTTTTTTTTTTAAAAGAAAACCTAATTACCTTACTAGGTGAAGATGTAAATTGCGTCATTATCTGACGCCACAAGCCCAAAAATCTGTTTTCTCTGTATACAAGTTGACAATGCAAACAGATATTCTGAATATCTTCTGCCTTACTGGAGTTTTACAAAATATATTTTTTAGTATTTCAAAAATGCGTTTGCATGGATGGAAGATAAAAGCGCAAACAAAAAGCACTGTTTTGAAAAATATTCATTTGGACAATAGCTGAGTCTCTTAATTTCTTTCTACTTGCTTAAACCAAAGCAGTCTTCAGAGATAATTGGATATCAAAAACTGATACAGCCAACTGATCACAATATATCACTGTAATTTCTTTTAATTACATATTTGGTAGCTGATTGACAAATGTCATTTTAGA
>JAPZDW010000006.1:16375642-16386194 GCA_029814725.1 Acanthurus nigricauda
AGTATGAAACAGGACAATGAGAGATCGTTACATTACAGGCTTGTTGCTCAACACCGTGGACTGCGGCGTTCATCATTCATGATGCAAAAACATGCTGCAAATCACATGACTGTTGTCCTTCACAGCAGAAAGTCGTAGCTAAGTCGAGATAAAAGAGGGATCGACTGATGCACATGCATGGTGCTTTGATGTTTCTGCATACGGTACGAATCAATACTGGAAACAGATGAAACAAACAAGGGATGGGGTGATAAGAGCGTGGGGGGGGAGTGTATTAAGAGGCTGGGCTCACCGCATGGTGCAGGGTTACCTGCTAGACTAAATCCAGACTGGTGCAGGTTTCTGACAGGCTGTTTGGTGGGGGAGGTACGTGCCGAGGCGGAGGGGGTACCACCGCGAGACATGGAGAATTCAGACACGGGGCCGTCGTACATTCCCCTGGGCACTGCCCTCAGGACGGCCAGCTGCAGGATAAACAACAAGAGCAAAGATGGCGGACGGAGGAATAAATAAAAGCGTTAGATGGGCGAGAAAAAGAGAGGATGTGTGAGAACTTAGAGAGACGTTATGTCGTTTAGTTTCACAAAAGATTTAATGCAACAATTCCAACAGCTGTTCAGCATTATTTGCTTGTTTGTGCAACTGTCTGAATTACATATGCTTTTTTTTTCAGAGGGCCTTTTTTCCTGCTGAGAACCAGTTCCAGATTTACACACACACACACACACACACGTAAGCAAAGTCTCCTGCAAGGTCCAGCAGAAAAAGCACAACAGTATTTGTGTGTTTTCAAAGCAATATGAAACTTTTTGCTCGAGCCATTGCCTGCCTGTCTGTCTGTCTGTCTGTCTGTCTGTCAGTGGCGTGACTCAGTGGAATCTTGGAAGCTCCGTCAAGAGTTAAAAAGAGACATCTGTGAATGAAGAAAGCATAACAGCGACTGCTACCAAGATAAACAGCACACTGTTACTACAGCTCCATTTTCTCATCAGCAGCCAGCTGCAAATTAGGAAATGGTTGAACAATGAGATTTTTGGCCCAAAAGTAAGACAGCGAGATAGCAGACAGCAGGGCCTGGTCTGAGTTTGAATTGTTTTAAATTAAATGGTTAAATGTGGTTAACTATTTGTACTCTGGCAGAGATAGAAACATCTCTTTTATCTTGTTTTCTGTAAAGGTAAAGCTAAAGGACAGCTGACCTATTTTTTTTTCACGTAGCCTCACACTCTACACTTTCGAAATTATTTTTCCTCTCATTTAATTTCTTGGCACTTTTACACAGGTTAAGAGCATCAAGCTGTTTTGCTTTAAAGATTCGTATTTGTGTACCATATAAGATACACTGATTTTCACTTTAAACCATATAAATATAATATATACTTTGATCAGAGTGTGACACATTTATGTTCTACAATCTGTAATGTGGAGCCTCAGAGTTTATACTTTTTCTTACAATCTAGATCTTTTTTCTGCAGACTTGTTGACATATTGGCTTTTAATGAGACTGTGAGGTTTTTTATTGCAGGAAAGGTTTTTTGACAAACATCCCTTCACAGCGTGCAGAATCACATCGGTCTTGTGTGGCTGCAGCAGACTGTCAGTTTGGGATTGTCGGTAACCCCTTTACTGTCTGTGTCTGTGAGGTCTCCCCTGAACGTTTCCAAATCCAAACTCCATGCAACCTTTTGAAAAAACCATCATGACAAAGCTTCGACCTCCCTCGCTGTGTGTAAAAGCACAGGCAGCTGAACCTTGTTGGCTGATTCAAACTCACTGTTTCTCCCCCATATTCCACTTCGGTGCCTCCACCCTCTTTTTCCTCTCCACTGTTGCAACTTCTATTTCAGCCTTAAACTCCCACATTTCTTCACTTACAATCACAAAGAAACTAACTCCTACCTTGAAACTCCCCTTATTTTTCCTGCACTGTGTCCCTTGGTTACTGTGACTTCTCTAAAGCAAAGAAACTATATTCTTCCATCATGTGTGGTCACGTTTATCTCTAATGCCAAATGGGCAGCGCTGTGATGTTCTTGGAAGCTGAGTCTTCCACAAATCATTTCCAATCCTACATGTGTGTGATGGCCCTTAACAGCAAACTTCTGTTGCGTATGGATTCATTTTGTCTTTGCTCAGAAGTTCAGCTTCTTTAGTGAGAATATAAGAGTGTGTTTATACTATAAAATGTACAGTTTTGTTTGCCTTTAAAAATGGAGACACAGAATACAATGAAATGATGAGTGTGTGAAGTGTAAATAGCAGGCTGGGCAGAGGTAATAACACGTATTTACCTGCTTCCTGGCTTTAACACGCTTGTAGGCAAAGTCAGGGAAGGCAGAGCAGGGAATGAAGCGACCCACGCCGGAGGTGGCATGCAGGTTTCCATCTTCCAGGATGATCTTTCCCTGGCAAATCACCACCAACGGGGCTCCACGCAGCTCCATGCCCTCAAAGACGTTGTACTCAGCAGCCTAAGTACAAGTACAGTAACATTATCTATGGAGATCTACTGGAGAAGAAATTAAGTTGGTGCAGTGGTAAAAGTAAGAGAAATGTGCAATTCAACAGTAGAGTACAAGCTGTAACAACATGCACATACAGACACAGAAAAAAAGAGAGAACATATCATGAAAATATCCAGGAAACAAGCTTGACTTTTTAAAAATCTATCCCATGACTCATATCAAAGCCTTTAAGGTAGAAGCATTGTTTAAAATTAACAGCATGACGAACAAAAGGGAACAAAGTCAAAATATGCATGATGATCATTTATGAAAGTTCTGAGAAAAGCGATTTTGAATCAAAACAAGAAACTCCACTGACAGAAAACTTTGGGAGGGGAGTTTCCAATTAATTTGTCACAGGGCATTAGGATCATTATGACTCGGAAAATTTAATCAGATAAAATTAGACGGATCAAATTTAATTTATGGCAAGACAGCTACAACAAAACAAAACCTCCTGAGCCTAGTGAGGAGGTGGAGGAGAGAGGAGGCAACAACAGGGGGCGCTGCAGGAAGGATGTATGAAGAAATGAAAAGTTATGGGGAAAAACCCTCTTTGTCTTAATCCCACACTGCTTCTCTCCCACTCTGTCACTCATCACCTTGTTTCTTACACTTGTCTGTTTGGCATGTGCAAACAGCTGCCATCCAGCTGGCATCTACTGCCTCTGTTGTACTTCTCACCCTCTTTCCCTTCCTCTCACTCTCTCCTCATTGCTCTTTTCAGTTGTCTGTCTCCATCATTCACTTTTCCCTCTCTCCATGTCTGTATCTCATCCCGTCTTTCTCTCCTTCACCACTTCTTGCTTGATTTATGTAATCCCTTGCATTTCTTCGACCTTGTCCACTATTCATCGTCTGTCAGTTTCCTCTTGTGCCAGCTTTTTCTTTTTCTTTTTTTTTCGCTGCATGTTTGTGATCTGTGATGGTCCCCTCCCCTCATTCCATTGTTGCTTATTTCCTCTGCACACGGCCCCATTTTCTGCTGCCGTCCAAATTCAGGCCAGAACAGGACATAACTAAGACTTCTGCATGCCAAACATGATGTCATCACTAAGCCCAGTGTGTCTTAGACTCTGTGTGTGTGTATGAGTGTGTGTGTGTTGCTGCCTGTTCTTGCCAGTGTGTCAGGGTATCCTGATGTGCATCTATGTGTTTTTTTTTTTTTTAATGTTGTTATCAACAAGCAACTCAGACCAGATGTGGGCTCAGTGATAACGGACTAAAACGTAGCACAGTCTCGGTCACATTTACTCTCCTTCGCAGAGTTTGCTGCCCAACACGACGGCTCCTGTCTGGCCTGTCGTCAGACTCTCCATTAAGGTGGATTTATAGAAACCGGGAGCTGCCATGCCGTTAGTCCTCTGCTCTCCTCTTTTATTTTTATTTTTATTTTATCTGGAGGGACAAACCAGCAGGGTTTTAAAGGGTGACATCATTATGTGAGAACCCAGGGATCCTCAGTGGATGTACTCCACATTTGGAGAAGACATATTATTAGCCCAGTTCTCTCTCCGTTCCTCCGTTTAAAGACAGAGCAGTGTTCTTTCTCTCCTGCAGAACAGCAACTATTAGCACATTAACAAAGCAAACCAAAATCCACTTAGTCAACTACATCATTTCTTAGAGGACCCTGTACATTCTTCTTATTGCATTCCTCCCTAACTATTTCTGTGTAAGCAGGATTTATGCTGGGCTGGTAAAACCTTCATTTCCTGTGTGGACACTTCCTGTGCTGCAGAGTGGCCTGTTTTCAGATCCTCTCATGTCTGTGTAATGGTCGAAACCTCATTACTCACATGTGCCAGGTGCACCGTACTGTACACACAGTTTATGTAAAATGAGTGTGAGAAAGAGAGAATGCGTGTGTGTGTGTGTGTGAGGCCCTCGTCTTTGTCCCTCAGAGGGACGACAGAAAAACATCTGCAATGGGATAATACAGTTTCACATGTTTCTAATGTAGCTTAACTTGTATCGAAATTTAACTCTAAACACATGACAACTGACAAGAGACGCTCAGTTTTAGAGTCATCGAGTGTAATTAGAGAAAGATTTTGAATCACATGTCCAAACTACTGATCTGAACTTTCAGAAGGGAAAATTACTGAACTGTTTAATCACAAATGTAACAAAACAAGACAGACCTTTGGAAAAACAAAATGCTACGGGAGAATATGAAGAAAGCAGTGCCAGCTTGTCTTTCTTTCAATTCATTAAGCTGCAGTCAGGTCAAAAAGTATTCTAAACAGTGATATGTAATAAACAGAGGCAGATAAAGTTAATATTAGCCATGTTGCACCACCAGTTCTGATCCTGATTAAATGTTGAGTTTGATGTTTTTAACGAAATCAAATGTCTTCTGACCAAAGCAGTTTGAAATTAGTTGTTTTTTCTCCTACAAGCCAAGTGTACATATGTTCCTGATCTCTGGGGTTTGTGTGGGAATTTGAAACATTAGTTTTTAAAATACAGCGCGATGAATGACATTCTTTAAACCCGCTGTGGTCGTCGCAATCCTGCAAACATTTTGAATGAATCTGTTCGAGTAAACACGATATAGAGGAAGGAAATACCTCTTGATTATACAGCACGTTTATTCCCTGCTGACTCCCTGCAGTTGGACTCTACAGGACATTTTATAAGAATGTTTGTTGTATCTTAATTATCCATATTTTTTTTTTTTTCCTGAATTGTTGCATCAGTCCTCGCTGGTTGTTTTCATGGTTTAATGATACTGAGCTTTACAGTGAGAGCTGGTCATGTGGCGAGTACAGTATTAGCCGTTTTGGAAGCGAACTTCCACTGAGACTTCATTTCCGTTCAGAGGAACTAAGAGCTGTCTGGAAGCAGCTCAAAAATGTGCTCTCTCTCCCCGACTCCCTCTCTCCCTCCCTCTCTCTCTTTATCTCACTGTCTCTCACATACACACAGACACAGATGCACATAGGCACTTATCTGATACTCAATTTTACTCTTTTCCTAAAAATTATAGCACTTTTAACGGCATTTTTGTTCATCTCTCCCTCTTCTTTTTCTTTCTTTTTCACCCCGGCAATCTAAATTCCTGCAGCACGGAACATATGGATTGATGACATAAGGAATTACTGTAACAATAACAGCACTGACATTTCTCAAGAAATAGATCCCTGAATGGCCACATTTTTATCAAACTGTCAAGCAAATTTTAAGAGAACTTTTTGAAATTTTGCACGCACACAATAAAGAAAAATGCAGATTAGGCATGTTTCCATCCGCTGGTTTGGTGTGAATAAACTTGGCTACGCAAAGAAGAGTTTCATCAGAAGTTGGCAGTATAGGCTACATGAAGCATGTAAACACAGAAGAAGAGCTGGAAACAAAACCAGGTGCTTGCCAACTGCCAATAAACTTCAAAGATGAAGAAGAAGTAAATGGAACAAAACCGTCTATGAGATGTAAACAAATGAGGTTTCATGGGATGTTTTTCCTCGGCAGAAGCTGCATCCTCTTTTTCTTCATCACTACATCGGAACAAATTAGGAGAAGGTGTTTCCATTTTTCTTTTTAAAAATATTAACTTAGGTGAGTTTTTTTAAATTTTGATGTTTCCATCATCCTTTTTTTAATTTGTTACTACAAATTTTAAAAAGAAACATTTGAGAGTTAGAGGTTGGTGTACTTTCCATTGCATTGATGCTCTTTAGCTAGCTTAGACTGATGGTGAGTTAATGGAAGAGTTAATGGAAACCCCCGTAAACTGTGAGCTGAAATGAGCTAAAACTTGAAACAAAACACATGTACCAACTTAGACCGGTGCACGCTGTTCGTACCGAGTTGTGAGTCTTGGCAGTGATGGTGCGGATGGAGTATGTGTCCCAGATGACCAGGTCGGCGTCGGAGCCCACGGCGATCCGACCCTTACGAGGGTACAGGTTCAGGATCTTAGCTGCGTTGGTGCTGGTGACGGCCACAAACATGTTCTCGTCCATCTTACCTGTAGTCTGGGAGGGACAAGAGGGAAACATATGCATTTTTCAAAAAAAGGGTGACTGATAAACAGAGAAAATTTCACCCTTTTCACTTTTTTTTGCCCTTTTTTTCTTCCCTACATTAAATGATTTCTTTTGTTGTCTTGTTGTATGTTAATCATATTAATAACATTGTCAGTTAATAACTGACATCAGATTGAATGAGAAATATTATTGGGAAATCTTATTTTTGGTTTCTTGCCATCAGTTATATGAGAGGAGACATTTTTTAATGCCTGTGGTTTATGCGTCGTGCTTCTGTCAGGAGGCAATTAGCTCAGCTCAGGGAAACTAGCAACAAAGGATGTGTAAAAGAAAAGGTGCATTCCAGCACCTCAAAAGGTCACATTCAGTCTCAGTTTGGTGAAAGCATTAAAGTTTAAGTAACTTCTCTGAGGAAATGTATTTAATTTAGCACCCTCAATCCATCAACATTTCACAGGCAGCACCAAAACTTCACAGCTGTGTAAACCTGCATGTTCTGTGTCTGCGAGCAGCACACTGATGCAGCGATAACAAGAAAAGGAAGGTGGAAAAAAATGAGGGTAGTGTGCTGTATCCCAGGGTGAAGGAGAGGACAGATGTGAAGATAGAAAGGGAAAGGATGAAGGCAGAGACGGTGACAACAAGACGGTGAAAAAAAACACTCGAGAGAGGAAGGAGAGGAGAGAGAATCAGAGCTGAGGATAGAAATGTCAGGAAAAATAGAGAAAACCAGATAAAAGCAGCGAGAAAGAGAACAGGACTGTCATGACAGAAATTAAGAAAACAAAAATAGCAACTGCAGAGATGAGAGATGCAGATTTGACTGCAGAGCAACAAAGAACTCTAACTGAGCCCCACAGAACAAAGAGTGGAAGTAAGCGGTTTAAAACAAAAGCCAGCGCAAAGAAAAATAGTGTTTTCTTCACGGGGGGGAAAAAGGTTAATGAGCAAAAGAATCGAGCTAAAAATAAAAAGTCTGGAATAAATCTCTCACTATTTTCTTTTTGTCCTCCTTTCTGTAAACCTACAACAGCTTTATCCCAGATGAGGGACATCCTCTCCTCCACCCCGTTGACACCTTCTGGGATCTGGGTGAAGTCATCCTTGCCAATGGCCTTCTGGGACACACTGAAGGTGCAGTGAGCGCTGCCAGTCACGCTCAGGTCTCCACTGAGAGGCGAAAAAACATGAAAATAAAAGTGTTGAGATGAAATAATATCAGATATTATTTAATTTTATCTTCTTATTTTCCAGTTGGTGTAAAAATATTACTAGCATAGATATCAGGTGCATAACAGGATACAGCAGCAGCTCCTGCAGACTGTCAGCATTTATCACAAGCGTTTCTATCCGAGGATCTTAATTAGGCATTGTGCCTGTGTGTGGGAGTCATTCTCAACTGATTTTTACATTCTTAACACATAATAATGGTGTGATTCAAGGAAGACTGCCTCCTAATGAGGAGAAGGTTGGAGAGCAAAGGCACCATTTTCAGGAAAGTTGTGTAATTAAATCGGTCAAGCTTTATTTGTTGCTATACAAACACGTTTGGTAACCATGGAGTTGAACATTTTGACTGTGTGACTGTATTTTATTAACAAGCAGTATGTGTTTTGGACGAGCCTTTATGAGCATGAGACAAGTAACTTTACCGTTTTAATGAACTTCATCCTGCTTTACCATTCGTTGTGTTATCTTTGCAAACCACAGCAATAACATATGATAAAATAACAGCAATTAGTAAACGTAAGTCAGCACCCATCTCAGCTAGCTTAGCGGAGGGAGGTGCCATGTGACGTACCTGGCCAGCAGTGTGTTCAGATAGTCTGGAGTGGTGGGATCAGGGCTGAGAGGGGGCGATGTTACAAAAGAAGCCGCCTTGGCCCAGTTCTTGCTCCAGTAATGCGTGCCATCAGTCCCCAGGCTGGCTGTGATTGGCTCCCCAAACACAACATTTCCTGGAAGAGAAATAACAGCAGAAAACTTTTTCGCTGAAGTATCCAATGTAGAGTGTATCGAATTGATTTATTTCAGTGATTCTTGGCGTTGTCAAAAAACTCAAAGTTGCATCAATCAGGCCTGATTAATTTGTCAGCAGTTTAATCTCACTAAAAGCTTTGGTAATTCATCTGTATGCTGTGAGGAGGGGGACCACACCTCATCTCTGAGAAGCCAAACATCACACTAAGCAAGGTACAAATTTCACTTTGGCTCGGTCGTTCTGGGGTTGAGCTTGCATTTCCGTGCATGATGAGCCAGGGTTTCGAACACGTCTCCTCTTGTGTGTCTTCACGGTCCTTTGCTCTTACACACGCCTTCCTGTTCGATATCCTTCCTGGTTTAAATGTAAAAGCTCGGGAACAGGTCCAGAGGTGTCCAACCCATTAAGGCCCATAAAGGATGTGCATGACTGCAGGGAAAAAATCCTCTCTGAGGTCAGCAGAGAAATCAAAATACACATTCTTCTCTTTCGCTCTGTCCAATATTTCCTTTTCATTCTCGAAAAATGTGCATTTCACCATCCATCACAGCCGAACAGCCCCTCAGTTCACCTCCCCTCTATCCAAGGACTGTGAGGACTGTGAGAAATGGTCTGTGTGACATTTGAATAACAGATAAGACCTGAATGACAAACCGCAAAAATTCCTCTGAGAACAGTTTCTTTTTTATTGTTATTATCATGTCAAGTTCAGCAAAAGTCTGCGTGTGTGTTAGCAGCTTCAGGAAAGACAGTGAGATCATCTTATAAGGGCATAAAGTGCAAAGACACTGGTATGCGCATGCCATGCATCTCACAAAAATGAGACAGAAGAAGGCAAACAATGAGCAGGAGTCAAATACCGAAGAAATATGCAAAGTGGGAAAGTGGGCAGCAGAGTAGTAAAGAATGAACAGCATTTAATTTTAAAAGTGTGTTTCTCGTTTGCTTGCGTAGATCTGATTACGGAGAATTCAAAGGAATTGAACTTAACAAGAAAAACATGCAAATGTTGCAAATTAGATGATAAGACGCGATCAACATTATGTTTTGTCTTATTTTAGAAAGCAACATGTGTTTTACAGACCGTTTGGAGATGAAGCAAAGATAACCTCAACTCTGCTATTATTTCACTCTAATACACAATGAACAAATAAACTGCAACGTCCACAAAATAAACCGATCAAAGCCCAGACATGAAACTCACAAATCAGATAAGTCTCAAGCCGGACAAAGTATGTAAACCGGAGCTTTTCTGTCAGTGATAAGTTGTGTCTTTTTAATCCAATTTCCAGTTTCTTGCAGTGATGATGCTGCTTTTCACACGGTGGGAGAAAATCTACTTCCTGCACAGCCTTTATGTTCAAAATCATGTATGACAAATGCTGTAATTTGATTGCTGGATTGTATAAAAAACCATCATGTAGCTTGTCAGGCAGCATCACATCAGAAAGAACCACTCTGTTCGTTTAATGAACCTTGTGCTTGCTTGACACACACATGGTTTAAAACGCTCCGCAGTGCTCGGTTGAGTCTAAATGCTGATCTTTACCTTTTTTCCGGGCCTGCGAGATGATGTCAGCAGCGCTCTTGCTCATGACCCGGGTCACATACAGAGGACAGTTGGTCTGGCTGGCGATGGTGATGGCACGGAACACCGCCTCCGCCTCCAGCTACAGAACGGGACGGGACATTGTGGTTGACTTGGAAATGTTTTTCCCATTTGGATTTTCTCAAATAAAACTTCAAGTATCTTAACCACAGCAAATTATGTATTTTTGGTGCAGTATTACTTAAATAATTCATTTTTAACCAAAATGACAAATGGAAGCATATAATTTTAACATCAAAATCTAGTGAGGTTTTGTCCGTTCCGTTGAGTTCTAGTAGCTAAAAGTGCACTAATATGATGAGCAAACAAATGCTAAAATAAACTGAGGTCAGAGGTAAGACAAGACCACTTCACTTACCCATTTCACTATTGGAAAATTTTAAAATACCAACATTTGAGTCAATAATATGCAATTAAAGCAAACATATTGCACACTTTAGAGGTCTATGTTGTTGTTGGTGATCAC
>JAPZDW010000006.1:19635749-19647928 GCA_029814725.1 Acanthurus nigricauda
GTGCTATTCATTTACAGCATTACGGTTTTAGTCATTTCCTGAAATTAGTCAACTGAACAGAGTCAAGTGAAAGCTGCTGCGTGAAAAAAAGGGAATGCTGTGAATGTGTGGAGAGTGGCTGCTTTGTTTTGGAGCGCATACCTCACTCCTGGGAGAGCCCTGAGTGATGAAGGTGTAATGCGGTGAAGCTCATCTTCATTTTGACAGCCTCCCCCTTCGGTGGTAATGACATTAAGTGATGTGAGTCAATCTAGCGTGTTTCTATTTCCTGGTCTCTACGTGAAGATGCTTCCTTATTGGTCTCATGCTGTAACGAAGGCCTTTTAAAGTTTGTTGATGCAGTTGATGGTGAAATTGTTTATAATTGATTGCACTAATGGAAAGATTGAACAGTAACAACCCACTCTGTGTTAAACTTTCATGAGGGGGAACAAAAAAAAAAAAATTGTCTTTTCTTTCTCCAAGTCCACATATCAGGATAGAAGACAGACCCAAAGGACATTTGCCTAGTCAACTTTGTGGATTCCTCCTGTCATTTACCTAATCCTGATGTTCACACTCCAATGGCGAGACTTGAGGGACAAGGAGACGGGTGATGAGAGGATGAGAGACAAAGAGATGGCTTGGTTGTGATGGCTGTCTGTGGACGGTCCCAGGAGAGAGTGGAGGGTTGGGGCTGGCTGGACCACGCTGGCCGGAAGCTAGAGCATGCCTGACAAGCCGCATCGGAGCCACTGACACATCTCTCAGTCTGAGCACTGACTGAAGTGGACACTACTGGACGCAACACAGCTAGAATCTCAAACACAGTCACCCAGGCAGGGCCATTTGAATGACATTACTATGTATTCACCAAAGTGTCATAAAGAGATTCAAAAAGAAAGTCTGACCTCTAAAAAAAAAATCATAAAACAATTCATTAAATAGCTACAAAATAAGGAATAACTGTTATGTTGGATTTTTTTCTTTTTGTTTTGGCATATTAACAAATGTCATAAAACATATTGCAGCTGCTCACATAAGTCACAATTATAATCATGAACTAGTATGTAAAGGATTTGACTTTTGGACTGTTTTATTAAAAAAAAAAAAGATCTGGAGAACAAGTTTAGCAAAATACCACTAAAATGCAGCTTATAATCTTAAACAGTTTGACAAGACTGAGTCCAGTTTCAATAGACAGCAAGACGTCTTATCACCACTAAGTCAACAAAACTCCTTTATGCTCTGATTCTTTATGCTCTTATAAGTTGAAACAAAATCCACAAGGTTCTTTCAATGAATTTCATTTGACTTTTACTTTTCTGCAATGGGCTGACAAAGAGTGGTGTAATACTTTCATAGTGGCCTGTTTCCTATCCTTAAGATTTTGCATTAAATGATGTAACTTATTAGCAAGATACGTATTTCATATTGATTTTTGGTCATGAGAAAGAGCAAATACCAGCTCTGTTTGATTATTTCACAGAAATTTAACATCTGGCTTGCAGAGGTTGGACAAGAAAGTTAACTGTTTCCCCCAAATTATAGTTTTTATTTGAGAGAAACTTCCAGTTTTAATTGGGCTGATTCATTTGTCAGTGGGGGCGATGGGGAAAATGATCATTACAAATATCTCTCCTCTCGCTGCCCTCATTGTGAATATGTTCATTTTGATTTTTGCCAGTGAAGTAATGGAAGCGTGGACAGACAGCACAACTCATAAATTAATCAGCGGGCGGATTTTTTCTAATCTGTCTAACAGATTTGGTTTCCTAATGGTGAGATAATTTAATGGAAACTTTCTTTTGGAGGAAGTAATAAAAACCAACTGTCTGGCGGGGTGATTTTTCAGCTCGGCTAAGCTAACATCGCTAACTACTGTATTCAGTCTTTGACAGCTGACATGTGGTAGAAGAAGCAAAGTATTTTCATCAGGGTCTCTCGGTTTCTTAATGAAGACAGACTTGTAACCCCTCCTCGGGTAGCCATACGCATTGATGAGTGATAGAGGAACAGAGCTGAGCTCATGATCAAAGACATCTTTTAAATCCAAGCTGCACTGCTGCCCCACAACTACGAGTCGGGCGAAGAGGGCCTTGTGTCATAGACGGACTTGCCTTTTAACAGTCATAGCTTTCATCATTAATTCCATGTTTTTTTCTCTTCTCGGCGGTGCTGTGTAGGCCTTCTAGAAAAGAAGCTGCGGAATCAATACTCAGGAGTCACCTGTCCGTTTGCAGGATTTCTTGATTCTCTTTCAAGGGATGAGAGTGTTTTTGGAACTCAATTTTTAAAGATCCCTTTGAACTAGCTTTGGTCTTCTTATACTTTCCTTCTTATGTTTCCATCTAACTTTTCTGCTAATTTTCATCCACATGTGCGTATTCTTCCTCCTCTGGATTCTCTGGCTTGTCCTTTTACTGTCAGGACAGATAGGAACAAATTGGATGGGACTTGATCAAAACCGCTGCTCGCTCTGCGTTGGTTGAGATGCCTTTCAACTCACCATCCTTTCCCTTTTATCGTAGCTCAGCTAACCAAACTGTTCAGCAGGTACAGCAACTCTATCAATGGAGTAGTAGCAGACGTAAGCCCAAGCTCAAAGGTCCTACTTGGCCTCATAGGAGAGATTCTACATTCACATGCATCAGTCTGCCATCAATCTTTCACAAGATCCTGAAGGAACAGAAAACTGCAAAATGTTGCTCATGGAGTCTTTCTTTAAATAGGGCTAGTATGGGTTTATTTATGTATTTATGTGTATTTACCTAGCCTTATTCATTGTATTGCATTTTTCGTCATCATGAGCCTTGTCAGGACCACGTGCAGTACTCTCTTACCCCATCGACACTGTGAGACAGATCAGATCTTAGATAACCTCTCTCAGTTAACTAACAGCTGAATTATAGCCATTTTTAGTTTGAGGTTAAAAATCATCTGTTATCTGCTAATTACTGCAATATCTTAGCAACTAACTTGAGCTCATCTGCTAAGTTGACAGTTGATATTTTGATCATAAAAGTTCACAGGAAAAAAAACATTGCCAGGTTCTGTAAACGTGAAATAGAATCACTTTATTTCTAAAATCCATGCATGATATTTCATAGATTTAATTGCCGTTACAGTAGCAGTTTATTTCTATTTAATATCTGTAAAACTTCACTTTGGCCAAGATCAGAAATGTCTGAGCTGAACATTTTAAAAGCTGAATATTTTTTACAGCAATAGCCTTGTTATCAAATAGGTTTTTTTAATACCTCTTTAGGGTAGAGTGCTTTGTCACTAAGATGCTGGATTCAATTGCCATGTAAGATTGTTGAATGTCCTAATATAAATTGCCAGCGAAACAACAAAACACTGATCTTTGCTGAAACTGAGTCTGAGAGTATTTTATTTTGAGATATAGGCCATTGAAATGATTTTTTATGTATATTTCTGGTAAAAATCTTGTAAAACCTCTTGTAAAACTTCTTGCAACAGCTTAGGAGAAGCCTCTGTTGTTTTGTAAAAGTCTTGGCTCTGCTTGTTGGTGCAGTCTATACAATATCCTTTTTGATTTAATGTAGCAGGGAAAAAAAACACAACAAAGAAAAACACTCTGCAAAGTCTTTGAGAAAATCACTTTCATCGTTTTTCCTTGTTGATTCAAGTTTCTGTTTTTATATATCAAAGAAAGTTTGGTTTAACCTGCAGAGTGCAAATTGCTCTCACTCACTTTGCACCACTACTCTTCCACCTGGTATCCCCGTGCTTCAATCTCTGGAAACATCTTTTCTGAGATGGGCTTGCGCTGGGAGATTCATTTGGGCCTGGAATTGCACACATCACCGCAATATTGAATCTAACCAAGCCAGACTGAAGCAAAAGGACATTTGGACTGGGTGGAATTGGATATTCCAGTAGTTCAATAAGTTTGAGGCCAGGACTGGATGGAAGCAAAGGCAATTATTCATGTCCAACAGTAAAGTTGGTCAAAGTCTGAGATTCGTTTTAAATAAAAATAGCTTATCCAAATGGTTTTATAAGCACTATCTTTAGAGCTGATAAAGCCTATTTGATGACTAGATGCCTGCAATAACAAACTCGTCCAGCTGTTTTAGACTTAGTGTATCTAAATGACCTGGAAATTGAGAAAAACAAACGTTATTGCCGTTCCCCACTGTTTTCTTCCTGGGGTCTGACTCCCATGGGTGAGGATCAGCTCTCCTCAGCAGCATCTCTAAATAGAGAAATTGTTTGTACGAAAAGGTCAATTCTGTTAATTATACACCTCGACAGAATGATTGTCCCTCTGAGATTGAAGGTGGCGTTCGTAAACTGTCTCCGAACAGAACGGTCAGGTTGGAATCTTTAATGTGCCATTATTGTTCTTTGACGCGTGCTCTCTGAAACATAACAATTGGAGCACGATCATTTCCATGCTTACGTAGGGAGAAATTTCAAGTCTATCAGGCGTGAAAGCACGGGGCCCATGGATGGTGGCACTTTGAGAGAAATGAGAATGCAAGGAGAACAATTTTGACCACATCTGAGAGTTTCTTTTTGCCTTTATTTGAATTGCACTTGTTCAATAGACTTAAATAATTCAAGCTTTGAATTCAGCTTCATATCTCTGACAGACAGGTCCATTATAATTACAGGCCATGTATTTTATTGTGATTACAAATTCAAGCAAGAGAGTGAGGGAGAGAGAGAGAGAGAAAAAAGGAAACTTGTGACGAATTTCAAAACGGGTGAGCTGTCTGGAAAGATTTTTATTTACACGTAGTCTTGTTGTTGCCAATCACTTCAGGACCACCGCATACTTTTGAAGACGCGAAGGGAGACACGATGGGAGAGAAAAACACCTAACACATTGCTAATGAGAGCCCAGATCATTAGCATTACTGAAAAGAGCAAAATCACTTCGATCACTTTGATGAGATGTTTGAAAAAAAAAAAAGACCTGACATCAAAAGACAGTACGGAAATAGGGGTGAATCATTTGTGCTGCTGAAAAAAGCAGAGTGTAAGTCAGACACCTTGAAGTCTGAGCGTAATGTGGGCTGTTGTCACAGAAAAAGCTTTCTGCGGAATAATAAGAGCAAGGAAAAGACGTGTGGGGAAGATCTGGGCACAACTTAAGGGTGAGCGACGACCTTGGGCTTTGATCTGTACTGAGACACTCCTTGTTAAAGTTCAACATCAAAGCTGAAAAGTGAAATGATTTCACAATCTGCACGGAATTTCCACAAAATAGCAAATGGAGTGACTCATAGGCGCTTAAAATGGGGAAGTGGTGAATCCTTGTAGCTTTTTTTGGTCTTAATTCTCAAAGCAGCTACTTTGAGAAGAGGGAGATTTTATTCAACTGTTTCTGAGATGTTTATTTGATATATTTTTAGAAGAGTAATGGCTCATAGCCCCACTAGACCCCATCTAAAGTCGGAGCATTACACTCCACAATATGAAAGTGTTCCCATAACAAACAATGAACCCCCGATGGGATAAAACAGCATTAGGTTTTTGTTTGAATACTGAAAATTACCTGTGTCTGTTTTAAAAATGTGTTTCAGCCCTCTTTTGTTTGTGGGCATTTTGAATTTGTGCATTAAAAAATAAACAGTGTGGAAAAGTTTAAATGCTTGGCTGAGGTTTTGTTGGTGTAGAGATCCAAACAAATGCGACAATGCTGCAAAAAAAACAGCCTCAGCAAATAAATCTTGATGTACTTTGAGTGTTTTTTGGCTTCGGCTCTGTGCTTGTTTGTGCTGATTTTGCAAGATCTTACAGTACAGAAAATACAACATTTATTGTTTGCTGATTGTCTGATCTATGAGAAAACCTCCATTTTGTGACACCAGTAGCTACATCTGAAGGTTGACATTGTGCCGAGAAAAATGATTTTTAAAGACGAGTCAACTTATGTGGACCTCCATTAAATTTGAGTTACATCACTTTGATAAGTCTTGTTGAAACACTGATATGCTGCATTTTAAAAGTACAAATGTATGTATCTTTGGTTTGAGAAAACGTACAATAACAACATTGTCCTGTGCTGACTGGACTCGAGAGAGAAGATAGCATGAAAAGTATGCTAGAACAACAGAAGAGGCGTGGACTGGATCTCCTGGGGGACGATGATCCAGATCCAGTTGTCTGAATGAAGCACGGATAGAAAGGACGGAGAGAAAAGACTGTGGAAAGCTGATGAGGTGAAGAGAGAAAAGAGGACAGATGACCCTCTGGATTGTTGCAGAGGTAAAGAAACAGAACAGATTAATCTTCTAACCCTGATTTTGGATGTTACATGTAATCCGATAGAGCCAAGCCAGCTAGTTTTTAAATAAATCTATCTGTCTGCTCCCTCTTCAGGCGAACGGTGGGAGTTAATAGAGACAAATATTTCTTTTCTAAATAGAAGAAAATGAAAAACTGCAGAAAAAGAACATGCATCAATAATAAATTCTGGCACGCTGCTGGCAGTAAGTTGGGACTGCGCAGGATTTGTAATAACCACAGTGATTGGCAGGAGCAGGTATTCAGTGCATGAATAATATTATTCTGCAAGACTGTTCTTCTGCAATAAACTGACTGAGATAACTTTTGACTTCTCAAAGTCTCCCCAAATTAGATCCCTGGGACCACCTGGAACTCCCGGGAGTCGGGCTGCTGCAGAGATGCTAATTGGACCTTGTCTTGCCGTCTCCGTCTTTCATCCATGCATCGTCTTGTGTTGGACGATCAAGGTCTCAATTACAGCAGATTCCTGGCATGTGGGAGCATCGGGGCTGATAACGATGCTTGTTTTTACGGGAGTCGGATCGAGGCAGAGTTCAAACAATAGAGAGGATGAGAAACCAAAGCTCACAGCGAAAGTGCAGGAGAAGCAACGGCTATGAGCAGCAACAGTCACGACAAAGATGGAGGATGAAAAATCTCTGTTCAGAACAATTAGGGCTATTTGGGAGATTATCTGAGTATTTTATCATGGTGCTAAACTTTCTTACAGTCCTGTAAAAACTCTTCTACAGAGATGCTTAACCTCGTTACAGATGATGATATCCGTCTAAATGAAGTCAGTACGTCACCTTCATCTTTTGTTGCTCAGCTGTTGAAAAATTCAAATGGAAATGTTTCTTTTTCTCTTGCAACACCCATAAAATAAAAGTCTATGATTGTGACTTTGAGCATAAGTCAGGGTAGAAAATGTCACCATTTTTTAAATTTTAAGTCTTTTTGTCATGCTGCCTTCATTTTCAAACCTGCTGTCGGTTAAACCACCACTTCAGTCGAAACTGAAATATTAGATTCACATAAAATTTTTAAATTAAAAGAATTTTTTTTTTTCCAGTCATTCTGTTATTTGGTGGTGAACTAACTAAAGTCAAAACCTGAATTGTAATCAGGTTTAGAAAAAAATCTTCAAATACTACTTACTGTCATGATTTTAATATGATGGACTGCACACGTGAAGACCTCGGAGACACTCGATCTGGCCAAACATAAGTTTGTGGAGGTTGTAGTTACCAATCAGAGTAAACAAGTAAACTGGTTGCTACAATCTTAGATTGTAGACCTTTCCAGTGATCTGGGAAATGTAAATTTTGGTTTTTAGTCCTCAGAAATTCACCTCTGCCGAGCCTCGTTGCTTCACGTGCCCAATTAGACTCGAGGTGGATGTCAGCACTCTGTCAGTAATGTCACTGCTGTCGCTTCAGCAGAGGATTAGCATGACATCGATCATCTGATCAGTTAGTTTTACACAATTTTTTTTCAAAACCAGCAAGAACAGCTGCAGGACATCTCAGTTGAAAGCGTTACAACCCTTTGAAGTGCATTCTGGGTGCAGTTCTGTTCCGACCATTGTTTTTTTCTCACAACAGTCCCCCTTTTTGTTCAGAATAACGAGAAACATCTCATTGCATTCGTCCTTGTAGCTTCAGGATTTAAATATCAATATTCCCCATAAGAAAGGCTTTGAGTTTTCGCTATTCAGGTGTTGCTGGATCACAGATTTCTCTGGGGAAACAGCTGATTTATAGATGTGCTGGTGTTTTGACCATCGGCCATATTTGTTTTATGAGACAGATCATGTATGTGTGAGTGTGTGTGTGTGTAAAGCTGATGAAACAGGCAGTGCACTGAGCTAAATTAGCTGTTTGAGAGCAAAAAGCCTTTTTTTGTTTAGTGTTGAACACTTTTCTTGTTTTTTTTTTGGATCTGAAGCTTAAATTAAAGTCTTATCTTTTGTTTACGTTTTTACATTTTTTGGGGTCTTAAAGTTTGAGGTTAATTACTCAGCTCTGAAGTTTAAATAACTGCAGGTCTGAGTTTTGATTCATGCTGTGCAGTTGCACCTTTCTGGGAGTAGTTAGGTCAGAAACTCAAACAGCACATCATGTCTGCGTTTCCTCTATAAATAGATTTATACTCCAATTTTATCAAACAGCAATTTTAAATGTACATGTTGACCAAGAAGCCACTACAAGGACAAATAATACTTTTTTTGTTCTTGTTACGTGTTTTAGAAGGAGGATAAAGTGAAGTTTGATTCTGTTTGATTCAACACACACTGAAAAACAACCACCTCCAATAAATACTGAAAGACAGACACTAAAAACACACACACACACACATTTCACAGCAATCCAATTAGGTGCAGACTGTGGACTCCCAGCTCCCTTTCATCTCATAATACATGTTCAATATAACAACCACATACACGAGCTTTAATTTCATACCTATCAGACACCAAATAATGCCGGTCCAAATCCACACAGCAGACTGGATTTCAAGTCCTTGACTGAACCTGAGAAAGTGAATTTTCTCCATCTGAACCTGCTGCCCTGCTCCGTCCCTGGAGAACCCAGCTGAGGGCCTCGCCAGCTGAATGCTGAGCTCTGTTCAAAGTTAGAGAAGCAGCTGAGAACTTCTCAAAAAAGAGGAGAATATAAAGACAGAAGAGAGAAGAAAAGATAAGAGACTGCAAAGTAAAATGCATCTAATTAAGGAATTAAGTTGAGCATCAGAGCTGTTGATATGTTGGTTTTCATACAGTTGTAATTCTGCAGGGTTATAAGAAGTAACGCACACTGCAACCTGACAAAGTGCACTCACTCTGAGAGGAAAACTCGATGTAAACTAGCCTGTTTAAACATACTTCACAACTTTTCCTCATGAGGAAGTCTTTATAAAGTTTGCTTTGTAACTTATCTTGGCACTTTTTTTTGGCAGCAAGATGCAACTTTCTCTAATTGTTTTCTATGAGCCTGAAGATCTGCTTCTAAAATCCAGGTGCATTTAATCCAGTTACACTGTCTTCTCTTTTTTTGGAGAAGAGTAATTTCAGCATGCTGAGTACTTTCTCGTGGTTTCTTCCAGGGCTGTTTGTTAAAGCCTGCTTGGATCGATTAAACCTCCTTGTTTTTATCCATTAAACATCCTTGAGTCACCTTCCTCTGAGGCAGAAACACGGAGCGAGAAGAGGCAGATAAAGGCTGAGCCAAATGAAAAAGGAATAGAATATAAAGGAGGATGCAGAGGAAGTGATGGAAAGTGAGCGAACCAGCAGCTTCAGGCGAAGCTCAGCAGAACAGCGAAGAACACACAGTCACTGTTTGAACCTGTTACCCATAATAATCCTTTTAGTGGCATGACTGGATAGAGATGGATCCCTTTTTTTGTTCTTTTCTCCTCAACACAGATCTCATATCAGTGTGCATATCAGCAGTTTGTGTTAGCATAAAGCTCGTCTTCAAAGCTTCGTACATGGAGCAACACTCATCAATTTCATGGATTTTAGAGCAACAAATCTCAGAAATGGCCTTTGACTAAGAACTCAAACAGTCGGTTCGAATCTGCGAGCCAACGGAGGAATTTTGACAATAAGCAACATTCATTTCCCAATTATTTCAATCACAGCTTGATTCGATTGTGAATTGAGAATAAACACGAGTGAATGAGTATAATTGGAGTGCAATTTTATAATATTCACTTTCATGAAACGTATACAGCAGCAGAAAATCATTTCATGCAACATAAACACTCATTCACTCACCGATTAAACTAAAATTAGCTAAATTTCTTTCAATTTGCAACCAAGAGACAAGACCGACTCTTCAAATGAGTCCATGTGGATCTGCAAATTCAATCCTTCTCCCCAGAATCAATCCGTCCCTCTGCAACGAAGATCAGACGGCAAATCTGACTGCTGACTCACACGAGCATGTAATCACATCCTCTGGGACTGAGGTTACGGATGTTAGAGGGATGCAAACTCAGAAACACAGCAGATTCACACGCAAACACTGTCGGATATTCAGTCTCTTTGTGAATAGCTGTGATTCGGAGTGACCTTCTCTCCTGTCATGTTTACTTCAAGAGCCAGGTGCTGCTGTACCAGCAGGTTACCTGTGTTCGGCCTCTTCTGATCTCTCAGGACCTGGATAACATTTGTCAGTCTGGCTCTCTCGTAAAAAACACGCTGCCTTGAACGAAACCAGCTTTCCTTCCGGCGATCACTGTCTTCCTCTTCGGTTAAACTTCAGATGTAAATGAGGTGCCTTGATGCAGGTCTGCGGTGGATTTAACTTTGTTAGTCTAAAAAAAAGAAGTACAGCTGTTTTTGCTCATCATATCTCTTCTAGCAAATCCGCAGCCAGATGTTTCAGAGCAGAAAAGGCTCACAGGGTTTACAACCAGAAGCTCAACCGTTAGATTTCCCCAAACTGAAGCCCTTCTCCAGATGGCACTTTTCATCACAGCGAAGGTCTGTGATCCGATTTCACTTGATGCACATCAGCAGTTTCACTCAGTCATCAAAGTGCTTCAATAAGTTAATAAAGAAAAAAAGTTTAATTAGAGAGATCATTTTCTCTTTTCATATTCATCATTTATGGTTTTCATTGGTCTCCTTCCTGTTTTTAGTCACTGTGGTCTGGTGTGCCAAAGCTTAAAGCTGCACCGTTAAAGGCTTTATAGATTCAACATACGTCCCAATGGGAACTTGTCAAAGGTTAATATATTTTACAATAAACTGTTACTTAATATTTAGAAACAGCCTTCTATGCTTTTTGCATTTTTGATGGATATTGATGGTCAAGTGTAAAATTAATAGTACAACATTATTTCAAACAACTTCTGGTCTCTTTGTTTTTAGTTGGTGGTTTGTTTTATTTGTCCCAAACTGTAAATTCAACTGCTTCTCTCTGTGTCTCTGTGTCACACCAGTTTGGTATATTATAATATACCAAACTCTGTAAAACATGCAAGTTCTCAGTGAAGCAGCAGCTCATCCAGACTTCCAGCACTGATGATGGATTCAGACTATGAGACTGAAAACTGATTTTCTCTCTCTGTGGCTTTTACTAATGTGTCAGAGTTTAATAATGTGGTGAAATAATGTGCAACAGGACTAAATGTTGATCAGTTAAATGTTTCTTTTTAAAAAAAAGGACCAAATAAACTTTGCAAGTGTCAAATCTTCACTTGTCAACAACCCGTGTCCTTACCTCCAAATTATTTCTCATCTTGATGTCTGCAGTGATCCTCGGTGCTGCAGAGATCAATCACATCAGCAGCAAAAGGAAAAAAAAGAGTAACTCAGTGACATTCACACGCTTAATACCTCGACTGACAGCCGACAGTGTTTCAAAGTGTTTATAGGGCCCGTGTGATGATGATACCAGGTGCACATTTCAGTAATCGTCGTAAACACCAGATGCTGATTCGCGCAGTGGTAAATTGCACGAGGTTATCAGAGGAAGCACGAAACTCAAGGTGAGTTCACTAACAGCTTCAAAGAATCACTGACGTGCTTTTTTTTCTGCTCAGGTAATTATTTCCCATCAGCAGACCCTCCCAGGTGGGTCCATCAAATGAATAAAACTCTACTTTTTATTCTCATGAGCTGCTGTCAGGCCGTCCGTCACTGATGCGCCTGTCTGCTGCGTTTGCATCAAGCGAGCTTGTAAGTCTGAGTTGCCGACTGGGAAAAAAACATTTCCGAGAACCAAAGGTCATTAACTTCGAGAAGGGAATTTTTGATGTCTCTCAGTCTGTGCATTGATTGTGAATGCAGCTCAACACAGGCAGCGAACATGGAAGTGTGTGGTGATAGTTACAGAAACAGTGAAAACAGCATTAAGTTTACTGAAAGTGGAGTTTGCACGGAGTTGAGAGAGAAAATATGGCTCTCTAGATGCTGGTTTCAGATA
>JAPZDW010000006.1:19818416-19831410 GCA_029814725.1 Acanthurus nigricauda
CTTATGAAGGCCTTAACAAGCTACACACACACACTCACACACACTCACACTCACACACACACACAGTGACAGTCACAGCTCCCTGCTTCTCTATTGAGACCTACAACTCTGAGAGAGAGAGAGAAGAAAGTAAAGAGAGAGAAGAAAAGGGACAATAGATGGAAAAAGGGAAGGGGAAACTGAATGCCATGGCAGAAAACACACTTGTCAAAGACATGAGTGCGCACACACACACACACACACACACACACACACACACACACACAGATGAATGAGGAGGGCACTCGAGCAGGAGGGCCTGGCACAAAAGAGTCACATTCAGGAACATGAAAGGTTGCTGAAGAGCGACGTTCAAAAACACAAAAAGGTTAAAACGAAGTACAGAGAGACAGAGTGTGTCTTCCTGTGCAGTGTGTGTGTGTGTGTGTGTGTGTGTGTGTGTGTGTGTGTGTGTGTTCACAAGCATGCTCTCCATCTGTATGCGAGTGTGTGTCTCTCTGAAGAATCCTTTACATCTGCAGCTAAAACAAAACCAACCGAGAACCGGATGGAAGAGTTTTCTGTTTGATTTTTTCATTTGTGTCACTGAGTTTCATCTCTGATGCAGCAACCGAACCGGCTGATGGACTCAGATTTCATTTACGAGTGTTTCGGTGTGTGTGTTAAAGGAGTCCTACCTGTCCGAGGTCCAGCGTGACGTTCACCTCGTTGTACTCGGTGCTGCGGGAAAGAGGCGGGCTCTGCCACCATCGCTCCGTCCCGTCGATGGCGTTGGTGATGGGATGGGCGCGGTCGCTGTCGCCCTGGCTGCAGATGTCGCAGTACTGACCCTGAGAAGGCAGAGAGAGCGACATGCCAACGTTTGAATCTTTAATCAAACCTGAAACTGTGCTCACATCAAATCTTCACTGTGCAGCTGATCTCAGGAATCAAATATCTGATAATAAAAAACCTCTAGACATGTGGAAAACTTGAGGTAACTCACATTTTCTTTTCTTCTCTTATTTACTGTGCAGACTGAACATCAGGTCTCACTCCGACTCACTCCGGCAGGATATTAGTTATCATGACATTTGATCGTTCGGTCTTTAAGTTACAGTCCAACCTTTCAAACAACCCAAAACAGCAGCACAGTGTTCCAGAGTCACAGCAAATTTCTATGAAAAGAGGAGATTTCTTTCACAACTGTTTGTCCCTGAAGCTATCTGGGTCAGGTTTCTTACATTGCAACCGCGAGGTTTCTCCACTCAGGTTACTGTAACAGCGAGGCTCCGGTGTGTGTTATATTTCTGCTTGTGAGTTTTTATGTGTTTTGCAATTATCTCAAGATTGTTTTTGTGCAAAATTCACATAATTTACAGTCCGATGTGACAGCATGGTGCATTTCACGCTTATAAAAAAGACACTAATGTGGCTTTTATTCTCTCTTTTAACTTCGGCTAATGCTAACACATCCCACTGGGACTATCAGTAATGAGAGACAACGCATAGAAAGCACAACATCTAACAGGAAGCACAGAGTCTCGTATAAAGAAAACTCCCTCTCTTACACTTTAAGGTGTCTCATCTTAATCACCATGATTTTCAAAGGTCAAGAACACAAGATTAAACACTAAAATACCTTAAAATAGAACAAGATCAGGCAACAGGCACAAGGGGACGACGAGTTGTTCAGTTAAAACACTTTCAGTCTGGACAGCAGATCTCACATCAGATGCACTGTAGGTGTTCAAAAGGACTAAAGTTACTGCTGAGAGTCTGATTTATTTCCAGGTTCAAAGTTTTTAGGTTTGGTTCCACATTTGATTCTTAAATATTCATCATGAACCGTCTTGCTCTCTTGTCCTGTATTCATGTCTCTGTTCTGTCCTTGACTTTGTTTTTTAGTTCTTCTCCCCTTTTACATGCATCATGTGAAGCACTTTGATGTTAAAATGTGTCTACATGTTTTACATTTTTGCTGACGTCTTCCCAATTCATATCATAAAAACTGAAGATTGTGAGCTTTTTTCAACCATCAAAAACAAGCCAAGAAACCAGAAGGAGCGGCCATCATGTCGACCAGCAGAGATGTTTTCTCCTGCACATTTCACGATGATTTCTTACCATCATGAAGTGAATAGGGACAAATGGCTGCCTGGAAGACAGGTGCAGTTTTCAGGTTAACATGCTGCACAAACTCGTGCTTCAATAACTTGTTGCTCGATCAGAGTTGGACGTGTCCACTTGAAGTGGCCCCTCGGCCTCTTTGGCTCCTAAAGCCTCCTCATTCTTTGCTAATCCAGGCTGGTTGTCCGAGCGTTTGACCCATCCACCGCTGGCTATGTAAGCGTTAGCATAAACCAAACAAGCGCCGACCTGAACAAAAGCCCAGGTTAGGAGATGTTATCACTGCAGGTCACTGAGGTCGGAGGTCCTCCACCCTGCTGCCCCCGACCCCCTTTTTCCTCCAGTGATCACCTGTCAATCAACCCTTCAGATTTTAAAGTGGATCTTTTCAAGATTTTAAGTTTATTTTCCGTCAATGAAAATTACAAATCATCCCATAAAACTGATTGTTTTTGTAACAATTTTATTCCAAAGTTTGGTAATTTGCACTCTTGAGTTATTTAATAATTGATCTCAAATGCTTTAATTATTAACCTCAAATTAAAACCATTATCATTACTTTCATCACCACTGACCACTTGAACTGAATTGGATTTCATTTTCATCCTGGACTGAGACACATGGATAAACTTGCTGCCCTGAGCAGGAGGTCAAATTGGGGCATATATGAGCACAAATTACTGATTTTTTGGTGACAATATATCAAATATTCTCCTCAGCGACGCCTCTTAAGCTTTGCAGTTTGTTTTAGTGATAACACTGACATCTGTCTCTGGGAAGCTTTTGCACGTTCTTGCTTTTTCATCTCCTCCATCTTTGCAAACTAATTATGTCCTTCAATACTAATTACTCTTATGTCAGAACATGTCAAGTTTGCTGTGCACTTTGAACGGAAAACGCTGATTTCCTGCTCATGTTTGCAGCATTTTTTTAACTCTTTTTCTCCTCTCTTCAAATCTCTTTCATCCTTCTTTCAGAGTGAAAGAGTAAAACTGTCTGGATGATGAATCCACGTTCAGGCCAGAGCCAAACAGTTCCGCAGTCCACATGTAGAACTTCATGAAACTCATCATTTCCTCTCTTTTTTAAACATAAAACACGGACTCACTCGTAACTCTTTTCCTCTTTTACATCACATCTGTCTTTTCCCGTCTCTCTCTCTTTTCCACTGTTTGCATCTCACATGGCATCAATATCTCATTATATTTAAGCAAAATCAAAGACATATAAACATCATGCACATTGTCAGATTTTAAGGTTTAACCAGCACATGTTACTTTTAGCATTTAGCTAATGTTTTTGTAATAAAGTCTTTAGAATTTAAATTTTTTTTCTTGTTGAAAACATTTTTCTCAAACTATAAATGATCAGTTCTTGAGCAAGGAAATCTTAATATGCTTCATCCAGGCTCAGAGATGATGAGATGAAGCTCAGAGAAATGTCCAAATTTTTTTTTTTTTAATAGTGGAAATTTTACAACTGGAAGCTGAAAGTGGAGAAACTCAAGCTAAAAACTTGCTTCTTGGTTTTGTGTTTATAGGTAATTCGGCTAAATCCACTGGTTTTGTTCTTTATATTATCACTATGATGGATAAATGGGAAAACCCATCTGTTAGATTTACACACAGAGGAGAGAAAACCTCCATAAATGAGTCTTTCACTGGGGGAATTCAACCTTAACCTTCGAGTCTTCACTTTCACCAGGATCCATGTGGTAGCAGAAGGATTTTAATGGCCTGTTTTTTGTGTACAGTGATGCAAGATGCTTTCTGACTGAGCTCAACTTCAAGACAGCATGCTGCCACCAGACCTACCAATGTGAGATTATGACCAATATTACCAAGAGACATACTTGAACCAGGAGAAATAAACACCTCCGACCTCGTCTCCACCCTCCTACAGCCGGTTGTTCGGCTGCCACGTGTGAACCGACTGACCTCCTCTCCTCTATTTGATCTGGCTTTGACCTTCTGCGACATCTGGAGGTGGGAGGATACAATCGTTTCGAACCTCGAGGGGAAGTTTTTACACCTACTTCACAGCACGAACATCGAGCCGACGTTGTTAGGCCTCCGCATCGTTTCATCACCTGCGCCGTCACTGACAAAATCTGGATGAATTATGGCGTTCAGATACTTTTCCTGACACGTCGTTGTGTGCCACATGTGGTGAAGGAGCTTTCACATGATAATAAGATTTAAAAAAGGACAGAATTCAGAAGTTTATTCTGATATAAAACAAAAAGAGAGCCCAGCCCTTTATTGTCGCCCCACTGAGGACACAACATTTACTGTTTATGTGCCGGTTGCCATGGCCCAGTTTTCATTGTGCCGTCACATTTGTTGTGGAGGATCTAATTGAAAAAAAAAAAGAAAGAAGTCAATCTATCGATCTCTAAGTGTGTTTACAACAAAGTCCTAAAAATAGGCTCGGCATCAGTGTGACAACTGTGTCGTGTGTCCTCTGGTCGCATCGATTTGCCCGGACAGCTGAGTGAAAAGAGACGCTTTGAAACGAGCTAACATCAGCGAACAGCGTGAGAGGGAGAAGAAACACTGAGCTCTCTGTCATTCAGGAAAAAAACTGAAGAGCACTTCAGGTCAAATCTGAGAAAAAATAACCTTCTTTGGCTGTTTTAAAAGAGAGGCACTCTGTGGATTATTATTTTAGAAACGAATATGTGATTAAATAGAAGTAGGGGGAAACCATAAGGTCCATTTAGTGACTGTTCAGGAGGTTTCCATCATATCACATCATCTTCATCAGCACATGGAGATTTCCCAGTTTTTCGATGAATTCAAGATGTTTGAATTTTCATATTTTCTCTCCGTTCTCGTCGAGGTGAAAAGTTCAGTATTGATACGATCAAAAAGCTCTGGAGCAGCTGCTGAATGGACCTTGCGTCGAGGTTATTCCCTTAACTTCTGTTTTAAAGGTCAGAAATGAACCTCAGCTCTCTCAGCCAACATAATAAACAGAGTAAAAGCCCCGAAGTCTCTGGATAAAATGAGACTTGAACATCACATCACAAAACAGTGCAAACTCCATCTGCTGAGGAAGACCATGTGGTAGGGCTGAAAGCTCTAGAAACAGCCATTACATGAACCTTGTGGTGATACTGTTTTCTTCATGTTTGGTCCACAGATGAAGGACTGACACATAAAACAGTATTGGCTGATTGAATCACATGTGAGGAGTGATTGATAAGTTCGTGGCCTGACGTCAAAGGAGACGAGTTATGCAGCTCTCCTTACATGCATCCACAGTCCAGCTGTTTAAGTGATTGTGCAGAACGTTTGACGTCACTAACATTTGCGGCATTTCTGTTTAACGTAATTGAAAATTGGAAGTCAGCAAATTCTGAAAAAAAAAAAGACAATATAGGCCTTGTTTCAGTCATCCAACATCCATCCAATTCACCTCATTTGGCACCTTTGGGCCGCTACTTCCTGTCCCAAGATGAAGAAGAAGCCCAGTTTTCGCCATTTTGACAGTGAAAACGGCTCCACGGCTGCTGTGAGCCTCTTTGTGAAGGTCCAGAATAGTGGAATAAGTGTGTAAATATAGGAGGAGACTGTTTAAAAAAAAAAAAAAGTGCTAAGTTTTCTAAAAGTAACTCCCTCAACATCAGGCCATGAACTTATCAATCAGTCCAAATAACAGCTTCACTCCATTTCTAAATATAACTCAAAGACCAAAATACACACTATGAAGGCCTTCTATCAGAGCTTAACTTGGGAGGCTACTGTTATCTTTTTTACGAAAGCTAACTTTAATATATTGTACAAACTCAAGGGCCCCAGCATCAATATGAGGTGACTTTATTTGTACCAACATGAGAACGAATAAACAGACTAACTATAAATAGCTAAGATAACGTGGGGTAACTTGAGGTTACTCTCAGCATTAGTTGCCTGAGTCAAACCTTTTCCACTGCTACTGTCTGAAAGTTTGCTAGCGTTAGCAAGTGTTAGCAGTTAACCTACTGTTACTACAACCGCCTGCACTTGAAGAGCTAAAATAGTTGAAAATTTCCAAATACCTAGAGCTTTAGGCAGATATAGCCAACTGCTACCACCAAAAAGCTAAACCTGACTTGTTTAGACTTTACATGTTTACAGTCTCATTTATAGGGAACCAGCTAGCTCGTGCCGACCTTACCTTTTTTCAGCTCGTTGAACCACACATTAACGATGGTCTTCGAGTGTTTTCTATGATGAATGAGCCACAGCGACAATGTCTGCACACTTTGCTGTGAGTTGCTCAGCTCGGACAGTTTCTTTTCCAAAGCCGCCTCAGAGAAAGCTGACATCTTGACGAGAATAGAGGGAGCAACGTTACGAGATACTGGGAGAGGCAGCTTTAAGGTTTCTCCCAGTTGAACTGCCCACAGCAAGTCAGCCAGTCACTGCAGGTATTTTAGCCATCCAAATTAAATGTCACACGATACCATTCATGAGTGAAAGAGTAGTTATTTATGCTAAGTATCTACCACCGTGCTGGCTCAGTAGTGTTATGATGTGGCTGCCTTGCTAGCTTAGCTTGGGGCAAACCTCAGCAGCCTGCAAGAGATGCTTCCTTACGCTCCGTACGTAAGCTACGTAATGTTACGTTCCAGCCGGATGGAATTTACGGCTTTGAAAATGAAAATCCCCCTGGCTGCTATCTAAGCATCAGCTCTTATAAATACTTAGCTCATGTTCCCTCCAGTCCAAGCCCTAAACTTAATGTAATGTAACCAAGTAAACAGTGCAGTCTGTAAGAGGCAAACAATAGTTTTTGCAAAGTTTATTGTAGAAATGAGGAAAACCAAACTTAGTCACCCAGTGCACACTTCTGTAGTTTTTTTCTTACGTCTAAGGACAAATCTATCAAAATTAAGAGCCTTACTCTTATTCACCCTTTACTTCCTGTCTTGTGGAAGTAAATGGCCCAAGCAATTACCAATGAAGTCAGTATGTTTATTAAATCAAAACAGAGCAGCAATAATTCAGCCATCTAAATGTAAAAAAAAAAAAAATTACAAAACTCCTTTACTGTGCTCTTTCGCATTTGCCATTCTTACTGCATCATGCAATATGCATGAATGTTACCTCATCTGACATTGTCGAAGGATAATAGTTACATCTCTTTCAATATTTCCCGAATCTTGTTAATTGAAACCTAGTGTGCTGCCTGAGAGATACTTTTTGTGGCTTCAGGCTTTAGCTCATACTGTAGATGCAAAAGTACTACTAACTTGTTTGTAAAAAAATATCAAAGCATGGTCTCTATGTTTTAGATGGCATTAGTGAAAGGTCAGACAACTCAGACATTGATACTGGCAAACACAGAGCCATGTTTGGTACAAGGATTAGTGCTGCACCCTCAGAAGACTTCAAAGTACGCAGTGGTGGAAGAAGTACTAAGATCATTTGCTTAAGTAACAATATCTATATAAAAATCATCTGTAACTATTAAAGCCATGCATTCAAATTTCCACCCAAATAACAGTACAATAAGTAATACCAGCAAAAATGTCCTTTAAGTATTAAAGGTAAAGGTTTTATTTTTACAAAAAGGTGCCTTTGAAGTATTAAAAAGTGAAGCCAGATGATACTAGTACAAGTACTTAAAACTGTACATAGTATACTTGAGTAAATGTACTTAGTTAACTTCCATCACTGAGAGTGACATAAATTAAAGGAACCCTATTATGCCTCATTTCATTGAAACTATATCCCACCACTCAAAAACTGAAAGATTATTAGACTGACATGGAACTCCGAATGAGAAAGAAATTGGTGACTGATCATGTGAACACTAACATTATAAATCATAAAAAAACATAAACTAGTAAACTAATACTACTACAAGGCACAAAATCAGCAAAAAAGGTAAAAATCATTTTAAGTAGCTTAAGCAGTGGTTTGTTCAGTATATCAGTACAAATGACCTTGTTTAATGGCATTAACTGCAAAAGAACAAAAACAAAAAGGTGAAAGAATAAGCTCAAGCTAAAACTTAAACTGAGCAATAACATATCGAGAAACATTTAAAGTTTCTTATTTGGAGTTATTTAGGCACATGATGCTAAAGAAACATAAAGTGTGGGTGTCAGTAGTTCAACACATTCAGTGACAGTCCCAGTGTGATCTGAATTGTTATACATTTTAGAGCACCAAATAACTGTCAGCTGCTATACAGAGTTTAAGATGTGAGATGTGCAAGCACAAATTGAGCGTTTTATCTAAACTTTTAACTTGTCATTTTAACTCTAAACTACTTTCATCAGACCTGAAATATCTGTGGCTCTGAAATCAAGATCATTGTGTGCTCCACAACACAGAGGGACGAGGAAAGTGCCGGTCAGGGTTTGTCTCAAGTCCAGTGTAGTAGTTATTAGACATCACCCCATGGCCTACTTGGATGGCTTGATGGGCCGCAGGTTGTGCCATATAACTTTGTGGAGCTGTCTGGACGTGGCCAAAGGAGAGCCCCATGTATGTTTGCCATTGTCTCTGTTCACACTGAGGAAACTGTGCTCTAGATTCTGTTGCAATGTTGCCACCGAAAGCAAAGGAGTCTCCAAAGTACTGCCTGTTGGTCCAAGCATATTCACCAGAGAAACCACGCTGTCCCCCAGGACTTGAATGATCTTGTGCCATGTGCTGATTCTGTGGTTGTTGCCTATAATAATACTGAGTAGCATCCGAGCTCATCTCATTCATTGTTTGTCTTTCCTCTTTGTGTTGCAGGAAACATCAGCTGGATCCCAGCAATGACTACAAGGTGAGACACAAAGCTTCAACACACACATCTGGTAAATAAATCTGATCTGAGGTCAGCAGACACAACTGTGTCTGTGGTCAAAGTCGAGTTAGAGCCTGAATTCAAACTGATGTGAAGAAGATTAAGAGAGAAAAACACTCAACCAATCAGAGGCTGGAAAGAGGTTCCTCAAAAAGGTTCTCAGACTGAGGAAAGTTCCTGACGTAGACAGGGAAAATAAACGTATGCAAAGTAAAAAGATTTTTCATTATTTGTTCCGTCTCCCTGGGTGGTTTTATCTGTTTGTTTCTACATAATATCTGTGTGTGTGTGTGTGTTCAGGTGGAGAAAGAGGAGGTGGAGGCTTTGCTTCCCAAAGGAGCCACTGAACTGACCAAACAGCAAATCCGCTACCTGCTGCAGGTGAGTGAGAGACGGAGACCTCTTGGTTTTTGTTCCAGTGAAAAGCAGCTGATATACAAATAAGTTAAAATAAGTGTTAACATTTTTATTATTACTGTAAAGCAACAAGCTTTGTCAAAAAATCCAAAACACACTGGATCGTCTCTGGTGTTAATTCCTCTGTCTGTGTGTTTCTCCGTCAGACTCGTCTCACTGCAGATAAAAGCATGCGTCTGCTGCTGTCCACCTTCAGCAGTCTGAGGGAGGAGCTGATGCACATGTCTGAGGACCTGCGGGTAAGAGCTGCAAACACACCGGACACCAAAAACCCCGGACACCAAACACGCTGAGAACCTGATTTAAAGCAGATTTTAACTCTGCAAACTCCAACATTTAACCAGAGGATCGCAGATCTGTGCACCACTCAGATGAATCACAACAGCACAAAAACAATCAGATCAAGATCATCAATCATTAAGATCATTTAAAATATGGAACTAAAACAAAACTGTGATTTTTTTCTTTAGAAACATTTTTCAAATTATATTTTATAAGAAAGTAAGGAAGAATTATATTATTTACTCAAGCAAAACTAGCTAAATCACACTGAGTCTTTCTTTGCCAAAATGCACATAAAGTATCTCATTTTATTATTAAATGCTGCATGAACAAGTGAGCAGCAATTCAACCTTGTAGCCGATCAAACTGGTCACAGTTTGTACTCTTTTATATTCTGGTTGGTGACTTGAAATAGATGTAAATTTGTATAATGCAGGTTTTTATTCTCTGCAAAGAACCTTAGATCTAAGGCTGTCAGATAAATGATGTGGAGCTGTAAAGGTCAACTTCAAAAATAGCAACGTTAAGGAGTAGAAGTACAAATTAAAATATATTGGAAATACTTAACATACTCTTCCATTCTTCCATTCTATCAGATATATGTAAATTTTTAACTTAACGTATCTCTCAGAATGCTGGTTTTAAGGTTTTATTAATGTAAACTTATTGGCCTTTTCTTACCCCCAGCTGGCATCAGATGGATATTCTGAAACCATGAAAGCAAATTAATCTATACTTCCTTTAATGTATGCGAATAAAAACAACCACAAACATGTATACAGGTGGTTGGTTATATAAATGATGGGTACGTACATAAACAGATATAAACGTACATAAAGTTCCACTTCCAGAACAGAACGTTCCTCCGGCCTGTACAGCACAAGTTATTAAAGGCAATTAAATGCTTAAAGTGACAGCAGATATTTACTGTCTGCAGGCCAGATACTTACAGCTCATTACTGCCAAGTTAATGTGGTTCACTCAGAGTTAATGTACGTACGCATTCCTGAGCAGAAACACTTATAACACACTTACGCACATCTTCTAACCAAACAACAAAGAGAGACGAAAACAAGAGAGCCACAGAAACACGACACGACCCGAGAGAAAGCAGATTTACTCTTTTATTCCAACTTTCAGAAGCACAGCAGTTAATATATGCAAAACATGAACTATGTGGAAATATGTGACTGAAAAAAAAATCCTCTAACCACAACATACATCTGTCTGTCTGTCTGTCTGTGGTCACAGCGTCTGGAAGGTGAGAAGGAGGCTTTGGAAAGAGATCTGAGCTTCAAAGCAGACCAGGCTCGGCAGTATGACTGCCTCCTGGAGGCCGTTCGAGAGAACAACAGTAAACTCCAGGTACTTCACACCTTTGTGAGAGTGTGTGTGTGTGTGTGTTTTGATGAGTGTGTGTGTTGATGATTTAACTGGTGTAACAACCAGCCAGAACGCTTGAAGGCTTTGGTTTCTGCAAATGTTTGTTTGGTGAAGAAATGGACTCAAAACTGAGGAGTAACCATGTAAACACACAGTCTTTGATTTTGTTTGTTCTGTTTTTGAAAAGTTCATTAAGGTTTTGTTAGTTTGAGGCTATGTGTGTGTGTGTGTGTGTGTTCATAAGTGTTTCTGACTCCCTGTGTGTGTGTAGTCCCTCCCCAGCTGTCTCTGAAAGAAGCCATCTCCACCAAGCGTTCCCTGGAGAGCCAGCTCTTGAGCAGCCGAAGCACCGACTCCAGCCGCGACTTCAAGATCAAGGAGCTGGAGGGGAGGATGAAAGCGCTGGAGAAGGAGAACGAGATGCTGCGACAGAAGGTGAGACACCACCCGTCTAACACACACACCTCCACCTGCTGAGAACCACCTCCCAAAACACATGAATCCATAAATCTGAGGGAACATCAGTGTGATCGTGTCCTGACTCATGGACTGATCACTCGTAGTGAGTTTGATAACGTAGTTGTCAGGGTTTACGGTTGGACCTCGTGGAACAGTGAGTTAAAACAAGCCGGGGTTTCGGAAACGCCGTGCAGGTGCAGGCGCCTGCAGTCAAAACGGTTTCGGCCTTTTGATCTGCAACTGCGGTTACTTCTCAAATTACAAGCCAACATTTTTTTTTCTGTGCAACATAAATCAATCCCACAGCGGATTCCAACAAAAGCTCTTATGTAATTTCAGAGTATGTTCGTCATGTTCCAAAGTCAATGATCAAAAACAAATCGTTATTTATTATGATCAGACTCACACATGAAGCTCTCAGCACAGCAGCAACATTTACAGTCATGTGGGTGAGCATGTGCAGAAAGAACGTCAGATTTCAGGAAACATGTATTATCATTTAAAAAACTGTGATTCTAAACCATTTAAAGTGTGTCAAAGTCATTTAAAAAACAAAATAATTCAGTTTTATTGAGCTCAAATTCTTTCTTTATGCATAAGTTTAGAATAGAGAGTAGAGGATGAGACAGCAGATGATGTTGTGTGGTGATTATTTATATGAGTAAGCAGAGTTTAATAAAGTTACGTGTAATCTTTGTCTACGTTTTTTAATTCTTGCATTGGACCAAGAACTTTTGAGACACTCGAATCTTGAGCAGCTTAAATCTAATAAGGAGATAAATATCAGAAAGCCACATATGTGAACTGTGCATCATGGTTGATGATCTTCCTTCTTCTTTCTCCTCCTTCTCGTCCATCCGTCCTCCAGCTGGCAGGTCAAGCCAGCAGCAGCACCCTGCACATCAAGACGGAGGAGCTGTCCCGCCAGTACAACGACCAGCTGAGCGCCATGAGGCGCGAGAAGGACGACGAGATACAGAGGCTGCGGGTGAGAAGAAAACCAGACTTTTGGTTGGATTTGTAATTAAACAACCTTTCCCATCAGCCTCTGCTGTGCTCTCAAGCAAATGTTTGCGTGCTGATGCCCTCAACTCAGACGGCCAATGTGTTGAACAACGTACCTGCTGAACATCTGCACATCAGCATTCTGGTCTGAAGAACATGAGTCCGCTGTATAATTGAAATATTTCTCGTCTGTTTCCGTCGTCCCTCCAGTCCCAGATAACAACCATCCAGACGGAGGTCACCCGCTCCAGCTCCTCAGCAGAGCAGAGTCTCCAGCTGAAGATCTCAGAGCTGCTCGCCATGTTGGAGCAGCGGCAGACCACCATCAACCAGCAGGAGGAGGTCTGCACCATCACACACCATCACACACCAACACACACCAACACTGCTGCAACACTGTCGAACCTTTGCTCAATCAGGTTTTCCATAAAGTGGAATGAACAAATTTTAATGCAAAAAAATTTATCAGTTGCAGACTGTTTTAGGGGAGCAGCTGCAGCATGTTTGGTATTTCTTCATTAAAAAATTACAATATTTAAAAAATAAA
>JAPZDW010000006.1:22198218-22208406 GCA_029814725.1 Acanthurus nigricauda
GGTATATTCTTGAAAATTTGATTATGACTCTTACTTTTAAACTTCATTTTGCTTTGACTTTAAACATTATCACTTCAGGTAGAAGCATGTTAGGTCGATGCTGTATGTCAAAAGTGTGGATGCAGTCACATGACATGGATTTGAGTCAAGAATTTGATGCCCTAAGACTCGACTTTACAACGTTATAAAAACCTGCACCTGACTGAACACCAATCAGGCAATGATCAACATATTTTCCTTTATTTCAAGCAAGTTGACTCTAAATTCCCAAGATTAACCATCAAATTACAGGAGAGAATTATGCCACGACAACTTTATAAACTTTTTACAACATGTTTTAGTTGAACATAGAAAATAAGTTTGTTGTTTAAATGGCATCACATTTGGTGAAGTGTGTTAAATGACTTGTTCAGGACTCAAAGCAAAACTTACATATTTCTTTTCACAAGTTAACCATATATATGTGTATATATACTGTGTTTCTACACATATATTTATATAATCTAAGAACAGTGATTGATCAGCAAGCATTAGTGAACCAGGCTGATAAATTTTGCCATTGAGTGCGTCGTTGTTTTAATTAAATATCAAAATGACCACGATTAATCAGCAGACATCAAGCTTATTGAGTTCTTGATTTAAAGCCTTCACCTACTTTAGCCCTCACTTATTAAAGATGGCTGCAACACAGCATTGATTGAAACGAGGGATGAAAAACGGAGGCTGTGATGGACTTGTGACCCGTACTGGAAGCCTCCACGCCTTTTTCTCGGTGCATGCTGGGAAAGGCTGCACCTGACACTCCCTGCAGGTTGCTGTGTTCAGGCCGTGAACATCTGTTGTATTTCTGCATCAGAAATTATTGTCCCTTTATATTTTCTTGGTAGGGAACTAGTATTTTTGGTTGCAACTTGCCTTTTGTATGGAGTATTTAGAAATCTAATAAAACATGGCATTCAGTGTTGGATTTGGTTGATTCTCTGGCTTTATTATTTTTGATAGTTTCTTATTTTTTTCAATTCTCTCGATTGCTGCAGCTTGTTCACTTTTGTTAAAGGAGAACCAGCAACTCTGATTAAATATTTTTACAGAATGTATCTGTCAGAAAGACTCAGCGTTGCCATTGTAAACTTTAAAGATTCTTTTTCATCACATTCTGCCGAATTCAGAAAGGAAAAATTTAAAATCAAATTCCACCAAGGATCTCAGAAACTCTTCAGTGGGCCCTGACCTCTGCATGCACAGCTGCCCCACATTTCTGCAAGAACCATGAGCAGCATAACTCATTGATGAGCCCTGATTTAATTTATTTAAACAGCTCTCATACATACACATGTGAAAGATATGGATGAGCATCAAAAACACACTGATATTATTCCTTTAAAATGAATAATAATTGTACTTCTGGTACTTTTGCCGGTAATTCTGAGGCCTTAGTGCAAAGACCTAATGAATCTGTGGCTCAGCTATGAAAAACTTTGCTGCACCGGGTTTCATAAGTTTCTAAAGCTCACTCTTTAGTCAAATTAGCCTCCTGTCATGCCACACAGATTGAAGCTGCTGGGGCTGGAACCAGTGTTTTGCAAAAGCTGACGCAGCCACTTCCTATATGAGTTTGAGCGTGTGCCAGCGAGTAATTTACCATGGCTTAGAGAGTGACAATGTGTTTCCCACTGAAATTAATGAGCGGTTGGAACAAATGGACTTTGTTTAATGGAAGTTTAGCTTGAACAAAAAAACTTGGAGAATTTAAAAGGGTGCCTCTGCAGTGGCTGTTTATGCATGCAGTGAATGTTCACTTTGAGGGTGAAGGGCTGAACTTTTCCAGACATTTGGGATCGAAAAAATGATGATTCTCCGTCTACTTCAATGAGAGGAAATAATGTTTTAAACAGTAAAAATGACAGATAACCTTAGCGATTCACTTCTGGTGTTTTGATTTGAAGTTATGAACAGATTCAACCTGTTTTGATTTGCATTTGTAGGAAAATGTTGCAATTTCTAAAGACTTGACATAATGCAGATAAACCAGTGCTAAAAATATTCAGCTTACACTTTGCAAATCCACAAATGTCAAAGAAAACTGCAGGAAGAAACACTGATGCATCAAAATCTGTGAGATACAAACACTGTTTTCAAAAAAATAAGTAATTATACCTTTTCTGAGCATTTTATTTTGATATATTAATCCTTTCTAAAAGCTTATTCCATGGCAGTACTGCAGCTATCATGCTGAAAACTCTGTTGTGACAAAACTACTGTTTTTTTTAGCTATATCTTGATTCATTCGTGTAGATTCTTATCATATGATACATTTTAATGAAGGCCATGTGTATTGTAATGTTAAAAAAGGGACAAACCACTGGTTCATCATTCATGGCGTGCATTATTTCCCTCCAACACGGCACCACCCCACGTTGCTGGCTTCCTCTGAAGTTTTGTTTTATCAAGGTTCCTGCATGTATGGCAGCACAATCAGGCCCCCCTCGGAAACAAGGGGATTATGGTGCACCCAGGCTCGTCTTTGAGAATAATCAGTCAGGCCTGTGGAGAGACAGCCTGGTAATTTTCCCCACTCGCACTGCCATCAGAGTAGCATCACCATGTTCCTGCATGGAATAAATAGTGCATCAGTCTGCCTCGGCTCTTCATGCTGTTTTCACTACCTGCCTGAGTGTGCATGTGTATGCATAACCTGCAGCCATCAGCGACAGCAAGGTAGTCATAGTGACTAAAAACTATATATAAGGTACGTCAAACTCAGATACCGGCGTTTCCTTTTTGGTACCTGTGTGTTAAAGATGAAACCCTGACCTTTAGACACACACTTTTGATATTAACATTTAATCAGATGATGCAAAAGGGTTGTTAGTCTGCCGAACTCAATGAGAATCAACACTCTAGTCTATTGCTACTTGTGGCTTCTATCAGGTTTCAGCTCTTCTTTTTTTTATATATTTGTTTTTCAGTTCATGAACTCAAGTCCCACTGACTGTCTCAGATAAATCAGAGGAGAATTTCATTAAAGGAATGTTATCTGACAGAAAAATAAAAAAAATCAGTCATGTACATGAAGGGTAAGAGTGCTTAACCAGTGCTATTAACCTTTTCAGTATTAAAAGTTATATAAGACTCTTCATGCTGTTTGTTATGCAAAAACAGCTTGAATGTAAAGACTATTTCTCCACAGTCTTCTGTGCTTTTTTAAGTTCCCTCTTAAGTTTCCAATCCTGGACCTCATGGCCCTGCAGGCATTTCATTAAAAGGAAGATCAGACATAGACTTGGTGTGTGTTGACCCCTTTGAATCTCTTCAAACAGCTGCAAAAACTGGCCTCATCTGAACTGCTTATATTAATGCATTGTTCTAATACATCGGAGTCTATATGGAAATACATTATGGAGGGGCAGTCAAACATTTAGTATCCCACTGCTTCCATATTTAGATGCTTTGAACAGCCTTGGATAACATATTCTGGCTGCTGCGTGACTTGGATTAGGCTGGCTCCTCTGCTCCCCAGGTTGAAATTAATCTATTACTAATAGGCTCCATATTGTTGCCAACTGATTGAACTATTTTAAGGCCGGTTGGATTTTGCAGTGTGCCATTGCAATAATACTCCACATCAGATAAAATGCAAAATTATTCATTAAATATTCATTCATATCTTATTGGTTAATATTTCACATCCAAAATCCAAAAAGAGGAGTGCCTGAAATTTGCATAATATTGGTCTGGCTCATGAAGTGAGAAACTACATTATATACACTATAATAACTTTGCTAAGGCTCGGACTATATGCTCATTTTTGGATCTTTTGCTATCTTGATCATGTGCACAGGTGTGTTTGCATTCTTTTGGCCAGAAAGTGCACAAGATATCTCACAAAATTGCACAAAATTGGCCTATTTGTGTTCTTTGTGATTCAAACTGGGCAGAATTTTTACATTTTTTGTTGTTGTTTTTTTAAACTTACAGTTAGCTTTATACTTCTCAATTTGAAGAACTTTGTGTTCAGGATGTAACTTGACTTCTATTCTTGTTGAATTCATCGAATTGCATCCAACTGTAACTTAAAGGTTCTCAGCATTGCCCTTCTTTTTGAAGCCTTTCTTGGTTCTTGAGACCAAATCAACAAAAGAAAAACCCTGCAGAGTATTTATAAACCATTGCAAAGATACCTGTTATGAATGCACCCATACACAAAAGACGGAAAATACTCTGCGGTGACCTACACTGATGCCAAACAAAGCTGACCTTTTCTCCAAGTCACATTCAATTGCTCACACTCCCCCAAGCAGCAAACCCAACCTTCTGGTTCCCTCCCTGCACTTAGCCTTCATCAAATATTAATCATCTTCAAGACATTGTGGCTTCGCTCACACCGCGGTAAACTTATCCCAGCTGACATAAATATGGCCTGAGCTGTGCTGTGATGCTTAGCACTTGCTAATTTATTTTTTTTTCCTCTCGACCCAAATGGAGCGCTATGTACACATTCATTAGCATGATGCTGTTTGCTCTCTCTCGTCTAGTGTCTGCTTCAGAATGCTACTTATGAGCCTATTAGACGACATTAACTCAATCTCTGCCATTGGCTGGAAATAAGATCTCCATGAGATGAGAGAAGAGGTGGAAGTGTGTTACGCAAATGTCTGAAAAGGTGGTAAATAATGGCAGAAAAAAATTACAGCAATCATCCTCATTTGGCTAAAATGATCCACGTGTAGCTAGGAGACTTACATTCGAGCAGTGTTATCTTAGAAAGTAGAATCTGTGTGTCCTGAAAGAGATGATTCCTTGTGAAATAGAAATAACTTTTTACTCTTCATCATTTGTAGTGTCACAACAATAGATCCTTCCAATAAAATCTGCATGATGCTGGATGAAGATGAATCGTTCTCCGTGGGTTACGAAACTATTTGATGGGAACTCGGAGCAGCCTCCTAAACCCCTGCCGTGGCCCGGCCCTGTATTTGATATCGAACACGTTTCACATTACAGACTATTAAAGCAGCAGTTAATAGATTTCTCTGACATAGTTGTATTTTTGTGCTCGGCACTAGGCCTCGGCTCAGGCAGGATACAGTGTCTCCAAAGAGCAGGCGGAGCAGCACACCGTTTCAAGAGATTAGAGGTTGGTCAGCTAGAGGAACCAAATCGATACATCCTCTCAGGGAAAGGATTGACCATGCATTGATCCAGACCTAACAGGAGCTGGAGATGCACCAGACCACTAAAAGCACAGGCCTGGTGATAACAGTATCCCCACCTCACAGCTTTATTTCTGAATCACAGAAACCAAGGTGGCATTTATGTGCTCATCAAAACAGTCATTAGGTGAGGTGTTGAGCAAAATTACTGCCTTGGAAGAGCAGAACAAAGCACAGCGATGTCCTGAGAGTTCGTACCTCCTACAGGCTTCGGTAAATGTGGAAATTCAGTGGGCTTGAATATCAGGATCCTTCGTGATATCACACAAATGAGCGAGTCACAGTATCACAGCACCATGTGGGATATTCATTCATAGCGACAGCTGTCCGGGTACATTAGGAGAGCTAAATGTCAGACGTTCGGGCTAGATCAACAATATGTAAACATTTGGGTTTCACTAAATGTTAGTTTAGTTTAACCACTGAAAATAAGACCACTGGTTGTACCTTTTATTTTTTTAGTATTTAAAGTTTAAGAAATATAATACAAATAGGGGATTTGGGACATTTTGTGCATTAAAATAATGAGATTTCTGAGGTTTAAAAGAACAGCTATAGATTCACATATAAAACTGCTATTTTACCCAAGGAATCGTAACACTTCCTGCAGAATTTTCACACTTAAAGCATTTCCTAATGACAAATGGTAATCAATTTTTCCATTTGAGCTCCTTGAAAGTTTTGGTATTGAAACCAGCGCAGGAATTCTTGAATTTTTCAGGAGTAAATACCAAACAAGTGGCCCAGTTGAGCCAATTTGAATGAATTATTGAGTGAAAATCGTTTCCCTGTTATGAAGAGAAACTTAGAGCAGCAGAGTGATGAATGTGACATGACTGGATTGTCTTACTGATGGAGTCAATGTTGTGGAAACATATGTCCTAATTCATCAAGACGACAGATAAATATTGACTTCTTCTGTTTACGGCAAAGAAGCAACAACAGCAAATGAAAATGCTAATCAGAAACTGGGACCTATTTTATTAAAATATGATGAAATCTGCCCTTTAATAAAGAAAATTTAAACTTAAAGATCAGAGCCAAAATCAAAACCCATCAACTATTTTAATGAAATAACATAATAACAGCAACTAGGCGCCCTGATCGATTACAGATCAAGATTTTGTAACTGAATTTGATGTTTCCTGCCTTAGTTTTCCTCAGAAATACATTTTAACGTGCTGGTTAGATGGAATGTGAGAATATTAGATCATTTTTCTCCACTTGAAATCATTCGAAGCCCTGCTTTAACTTGCACGTGGCACTCAGCTCGATGTCACGCGTGTCGCTGCTCTGAGCGGTTGGAGGTCAAGTTCTTTCGCTGTGATTGGTCGGTCAAGGCTGGATGATGACACCACTTGGAATGTAAAAAAAAAAAAAAGAACTGAAAGTGACCTGAAAAATTCATAAATGTGACCTGATAGGGACCAAACAGACTTTGCATTCATATGAAGCCATCTGATCAAACATGTAAGATGGGGGCTGTCTGTAAGCCTGCATGACATCCATAAATATATAAAATATATAATAAATAGAGGGAGAGAGTTAATGGTATGTAGCATGATTGATGACTGACAGCTCAGTTTTGCGCTCTGCCTTTTTTTCAGTATTTTAATCACATTTCAGCCATCTCCTGCTTTCTGAAGGGGCCTCAAAATCCTGAAAGCCAAAGCCAAGCAGTGTTTTACAAATCGTTAAATATAGTAGTTGGGTGGGCCTGCTTTGTAAGAGGCAACAATGTTTTGTCTCTGCATGCAGAGGCACAAAGCACGTGGGAAGCAAATGTGAAGCTAGTAAGAACATCTCTGAATCTCCAAGGAAACAAAAAAACCAACAAAACTGTGGATGTGGTCTACTTATAAGAAGTCAGACAAACAGGAATCTGACATCTGATGGCTTTCGCTGTGTGACTTTTAATGCTAGCAAACGTTTCATGCAAAGATGAAACGAGTGAGCTACTTGAGTTTGAGTGTTTGTTTTTTTTCTTCTTTTTCAAAGCTTTTGTTTGTTCAGTTTTGTCCAAAAGAACTCTCGAGTTGTCAGAAAGTAACTGCATCGCTGAAGCGCTGCCAGAGACGAACACTCAGTTTTTTTTTGTTTCACTTTCCAGAAAGCCACTTTGCTTTGCTGCACAGGTTTCTGTCCAGAACTGCAAAGATGTCACATTATTGGATTCAGGCTTAATTGCACATCACTAACCTGGTTGTGTTTTGATTAGTTTTGCTGAGTGTCTGAGCATGACTAAATTCCCATCAGCCGCTGTCATTCTCTATATTGGAATATTGTTTTATTTTATGTAAGCAGCTTCTGCTCGACCGGTAAGTCGTCACTTTGGCACTAAGCTTGCAGAAACACCTTTATTGCAAGGACATGCATATTAATTTCATTGACTGGTATCTCTTGGAATTATGCTAACATTGGACAATTCAGCACCTTATGACATACATCCATTTTAAACTGTCGGCAGAGGACATTAAACACAGTCAGCGGACGCACTGTGGGCTTTTGCAGAGGCTGTATCAGTGTCCTTGTCAGGCAGTGGGGATAAAATTTTGCTGTGTCACTACATGATGCATCCGAACACCCAGAAGAGCTGCAGCTTTAGGGGTTTTAGTTCAGTTTTTAGCCTCCCTCAGTGTGCACAGGGATTCAGGTCAAATAGGTTTTGTGTTTATTACCTCAGGACATCATTGACTTTAACCGGTCAATAAAACAACATAATCTGTTACAATCATATGTGTCTTTTCCCTCATTTTCAAGATTATTTCTTTTGTTGATGACTGAGTTGTGAGGATAATTATGTGTTAACATGCTTTAAAGACCTTCCTGTTTTTAATCTTAAAGGTGACCCTTAGATTTGCAGGCTCTCGTGCATGAAACATTACATTGTTCATGAAGCAGAAGTCATGTTGCATCCAGCATTTGCTGCACTGTTGTGCACTTTGCATCATTTTAATCGAAATTAAAATCTGCACGGCATATTTTAACTCGAAGAAAAGGGATGTTTGTTTCGACACATGTGATTGTCTCTAAAATTAAAAGATTTGAACTTTTAAACGATTTCGTACGAGTTACATTTGAGCAGCGTCTTGTTTTCTCCCACATTTTCTTTCTCCTCACTTCTCAGAGGCAATAAACCTGCTCTTATTGGCTGTCTCCCTCACGAGTGTAATCTCACCGAAGTTGAGCAGCATTTAATTGCTATTCGTATGCTCCTGTTATCTTCCATAGGAAGGAAGAATTTAAATGCCCGACAGATGAAATTAGGGTTCTGTTACGTGGAAATTGATCCTGTAGTATAGCTGTTGCCCTCATAATTAGCCCTGCCAACGTCAACTGCAGGCTTATTGCAAAACAAACCCACAGGCCTAATGCTGATGTGTGATGTGGATTGGATTGTTTCGGTCTGGCACTTACCTATTCTCTTTGCCAACTGCATTATTACCGATACTTTGAACGCTGACCTTGTCCAGTGTTACAAACACTGAAGAAGTCGGTTCATTGAATTCAGCTCAATAGTTCTTATATTGCCTGTCTCTGTCTGTTTAACAGAACCAATTAAACTGTTAATTCTGGCCGCGTTTCTGATCTGGTGATAATGACCGGAGAAGAATGGAAAGCATGTGTCTAATATTTTCAGGCGAGTCACAGGTACAAGTCAAGGGCCTGGCTTTTTCCAGCTTTGAGGGGTTTCTCATTCAGCGAGGCAAATCAGGCCTCAGAAGCTTTGACGGGACCCTTTTCTCACCCCCCCCCCGTCTCGGCTTTGTCAAGACTAGTTCATTTCAGTCTATTCAGGTGGGCCACATTGTGTGCCGCCTCTCTTTGTCCATGCATTTCATTTGCCAGGCCTTTGTTTTGAATTCTGCTGGAGATGAACCGGAGGCACTGAGTCAGAGCTAAGGCAGGGATTAGGACCACTCGTTTCACGCTTTCTTGGAGGCGGGCTAACTTTGAAAATGTCAAGGAGGGTGAGGTGATACGACTCTATTTGAATGCACGCTGTAGTCACATCGCGCCACAATGATGTGCTTAGACTCCAGTAGTTAAGTTGATACATGATTGACTGCATGTTTTATTCAGCGTGTCTGCAGCAAACTTGTAAAAGGTCTGCAATATAAAATACATGGCCAAAAGTTTTAGGACACTCAATTTCACCCATAAGTAATTATTAAGCAGCACATTTCCAAAAGCGTGAGCATGAATCTGCTGCTTAAACAGCCTCCACTCCTCTGGGAAGGTCCTCCACTCAGATTTTTGAGCCCGGCTGCAGGCGTTTGCTTCCAATCAGACACAACAGCATCAGTGAGGCTGGCCACTGATGTTAGCTTAGAAAAACCAGGCTCTCAGTCCATGTTCATGTTCAGCTTGAAGGTGTTGGTGGATGCGGTTGAGGTCGAGGCTGCAGGCCAGTTTCCTCCAGACCAAACTGGGATAACGATTTATTTATTTATGGGCATGGCTCAGTGCACCGGGGACATGTTGAGACAGGAAAGGCTCTAATTAAAACTGTGGTTGTAAAAGTGGAGGCAAAACATTGTCTGAAAAATAACTGAATGCTGTAGTGTTTAATAGTTACTGTCAGGAGGCTGTCCACATAGATTTGGCCTTTTTTAGTGTAATTTGAGAAACTTTTGGAAATCCAGAAATCTTCCTTTTGACTTATTAGCTAGTAATTTTCATAAATATGTGCAGTATTTTTTGCCTGTACTCACTGTAAACATACATTTTGTAACTTGTTACATGTATTGGACTAATTATAAGAAGCTTGTGGCACCTCCAAATAAATTATAGCCTTCTGGAGTTTTTCTCATTTTAGAAAATTCCCAGAATCTAAAAATCTTGTTGAATTTGTCAGAAAAAAAATAGTTTTTTTTTTTTGTTTAATTTTTTACACTTTTTCTCACAAAAAGATAAATTAACTCTGATATCTCCGGACACTGTCTGTTCCAGAAAGGCTCATCTGTTGTAGTTC
>JAPZDW010000006.1:22853892-22867260 GCA_029814725.1 Acanthurus nigricauda
GGAGCGTTGCGAGGCACACTTACATTTACATTTAAAGCAGACGTGATTCAGAGCAGCCCGGCTGAGGGAAGCGAAGGCCATCACTGTGTCAGATACATCCGCTAGCGCCCATACCGGCATCTGATGTTCGATAGGGCAGGAGAATCACACGGTGACTATAAATAAACCCTGCGATCCCAACATGCCAAGCAATGGCAGCTGCTTGTGGGTTTTTTAGAAATGGAGGCATGTGACTTGGGTTTGTAATCTTAGACGGATTAGCAGAAATACCGCGTGCTGTATGTTTACAAGCCTAATCATTTTAAGATGTGACGCCAAGAAAACAAGAGCCCATTTGTCTTTGTCATGCGCACTGTTTTCACAATATTACAGTTTTTGTAACTGTTTTTTAATGCATTTAAATCTGCGTAATCTTTTGAAGGTTTATACAAGAGGAGGTTGGCATATTTATATGAAAAATTGTACTAATACTGCATATGTTAAGAGCTCTGAAGCTGTTTAACCACAAATGTATTTATTTGCATTTTGTATATTACTACTTAATGCACACAGTGTGTATTTAAAAGCTGGTATATCCCACAAGTAAAGTAAATTCTATTTATATATTCAAATACTGAGTTGAAATAAGCTTTTTTGAAATTAAAGTTAAAGTTACTGCCATATATTTATATAGCTACTATCGCAAAGTTGTCTAATAGAGCAGGTCTAGGACATAATGTTGGATTGAAGTTCAACAATTCCCCCATGAGCCACTGACTTGAGGGTGAAAGGTTTAATAACCCAATGACAAATGTGTCAATCAATAATCTATTATCCAATTAAAGTTTATTGCCATAGAACCTTTTAGACAGATTAGGCTGCAGTAGAAATTACAGGTGAAGACGCTCATGCATTAAAAATGTGATATAGAAAGATTAAAATACTGTTTCTTAAGAAAGGCACCATTTGTTTTAAAGACACTTTATGTTAAAGAATAAAAGTGAGCACAGAGAAACTTTGCTGTCCAGCTGATGAATGTAACACAGACTTCTGATGTTTAGCTCTTAGAGGACATCCAGTTCAAACAAAGCATGTTTTCAGGAGTCTCACTGATTTTCTTTGCAAGACCCACCCAGTTCTGTCTCTGATTGGATAGCACTGATGTTTCAAACTTGACTTTAATGTGAACTACAGTTGCTGATGGCAATTAATTTAATATGATTTAGATGATTAGGCCACCTTGTTATGCTGAAAGTATTTCTTCGTTTTTGAGTAATTCTGTGACATCCAGCCAGCACTAGCTACAAAAAACCTCAACATCCTCATTTTTATTTTGATAATTACATATTAAGTGGTATTATAAATAATATAGCTCTCTCCTTTATTGAATTCATACAGATCATGGAAGTTTGTTTGTGTCATGTGTTGTAAAAACATGTATATTCATGCATTCATACATTCTTTGGTCTACAACATCGATGTAAATACCTAATTAATAAACTCTGTTAATTTTCTACTTTGTCAGAATAAATGAACATCGTGTTCTGATGTGCATCATTTCAAGTTAAATGTAACCAACCTAGTAATCGTATACATTTGCATAATATGACATCTTCAGAGGAAGAGGTGTGAGTTCTCGGAGATCCCATCATTAAGTCTGCCAGTCACATGAAACCAGTCAAAAGATGATTCACACACCCCTTACTGAGCTTTAAAAAGCAGGAGACACTGATGCTTTGAGTTGACGTTTATACTTGCATGCACATGCACACACACGAACACACACACACACATTCACACACACTCAAACATTAGCCAGTGTTAAAGTTTGTGAACGGCTGGAGCTGAACTACACAGCAGAAATCCTGACTCGTCTGAGCCTCTAAACCCAGAATCAGGCGACAGAAACGTGAAGTCTGCTGTTTCAGTCGTTCGTTCAGCAGGTCAACAGGGGAATTCATCATGTGAGCAAAACAACAATGTCAGCTTCTACAGGCCATTTGATCTTTTTACGAGGTTATCAGTTATCAATCGCACATGCTGCAGCTTGAGTTGGAGAGTGTCATCAGCGTGTTGAAATAAGGCAGAAGGCTCTACTTGTTACAGACAACGTCGACACCTCTGAGGCAGAAACGACTCTTCTGTTAACCACAACTTCAAAACAATAAATGAAGATCGAATGTAAGATTACATGGCCGATCAAAGCAGCTGTTATTGTTTTCACACACTGAGGAGGTTCAGGAGTAAACAGGAGCCTGGCTTGGGAAGGACACACCTTTCATACCACCACACACACTTCCACACACACTCATACACACACACACCAGCAGGCTGATGGGAAGTTTAGACGCTGCTGAGTGCGTCGACACCAGGCAGGACTTTACCTGAGGACAGAATGAGAAAAAACACAGTCAGCATCATCAGAGCTTCAGTATGAAAACATTAAGGAGTTTTTTAGGCATTTTAAGGTGTTTTGCTTTGTTTTTTAAGGGATTTTGAACATGGTGTTGTCTTCCAGTCACTCACCCTCCAGCAGCTCCAGGCTGGCGCCGCCTCCTGTGCTCACATGGCTGACCTTGTCCTCTGTGTTCCACTTGGCGCAGCAGGTGGCAGTATCGCCCCCACCTGGATGCAAACGCAACACACATTCATGCATGATTTAAGGGTTTAAGACATCATCTTTTAAGAGCAGCAGAGTTGAGCAGCTCATGTTGTATTTATTTTGAGACAAGGTAGCAGTGTGGTTTGCTTAATGTCCATAAAAGTACCCAAGTATAGGTTCATTTAGTGATTTTTACTCAGATATAAAAAAAGAACCAACCTCAATCTGAAGAAATACCCTTTAAATATTATAGTTACGTATCTGAGACAATCAGTTTTAAATATTACATCTGATTGCTTTTGTTCATGGCATGATGATTATTCCTTAATTAAAGGAAAGTGAAGCTGTAAAGAGACACATAATCTGGACAGAGTAATGCTGCCCCCCAGTGGTCGATACAGGAACAATTTCTGACTAGGTTCTGCATTATGAGAACCCAGATGTCTGTGCAGAATCAATCAGGACTGAAATCATTGATTAATCTTAGTTGGCATGCTAACAGTCTGATCAGCACACTGACAGACTAACCAACTGAGCAACATGGCAAAAAAATAAAATAAAATAAGAAAAAAGAACTAATTCAAAAGCTCCCCTGGCGTCTCTCTTACCGATGATTGTGACGCAGCCTGATTTGGTCACTTCCACCACGTTGTCCATCAGGTTCTTTGTCCCTTTTGCAAAATTGTCCCACTCAAACACACCAACTGGGCCGTTCCAGACGATCTGCTTTGCCCTGGCCACCGCCGCCGCGTAGGCCTTCGAGCTCTCTGGACCGCAGTCCAAACCCTGCAGAGAAAATCACCATTTTAATACCAACTTGAATTTAACCTGTTTAGTCTCATGGTGCATCTGTCTGTCTGGATTTCTCACCATCCAGCCGGCGGGGATACCAGCAGCGACGGTTGCGGTGCCTGTGGCAGCTTTCTCATCAAACTTGTCGGCGGTGATGAAGTCGACGGGCAGTGTGATCTTGACGCCGTTCTTCTCTGCTTTGGCCATCAGTTCCTTGACGATGCCGGCCCCCTCCTCATCGTACAGGGAGTTACCGATCTGACAAAGCAGAGAGGAAGAAGAAACATGAATCACAAACAGCAGACTTGTGTCGAGCTGTTCAATCAGTTCGCAGACGACACATAAAAATATATTGCCAAAGCTGAAGTTGGGGATATTTATGTGAAGTTTGGTCCTGAATCAAACACCTTAAGCTGCACAATTGAAAGCTGGTAGCTTTCATATTAAATTATTGTTAAAATTTCTTGTGTTACACTCATAATTTTTTGAAAATCTTGTTTTATTTCATTATCACATAATCCTTCTGAACATGATGTTAATTCTACTTTGTAAACAAATTAATAAAATAATAAAATAATAACAATTATGTGCCATAAATTTACATTTTTTCGTCACAACGGGCCTTTCCAACACACTGAAAATTGTTGTTAGGAAAGAAAACAAGTTCACCCAATCAGGATCTTTCTTGGACTTGTTTCTATGTAGCAAACAATCCAATAACCAATCACATTTTAGCTGTCATAGGAAGGCGTCTTTTGATAATATAATAAAAATCTGTTAATCACTGGAAGAAAAAAAGTTATAGTAACTAAAACATGTTAAGTTGTGAAAGTTGTTTTTTTAAAACAGGCTTCATGTGAAATTCCCTTTTTTTGTTGCTGGTCTCACGTTCAAACCTAAATTCAACCTCTGACAAAGAGTTTTAAATTGAAAAGGTTTTGTTTAAAGAGTCAGTTTATCTAAAAAATTAACAAAAGAGCACATTTCCAGACTGTTGCAATGACTGAAACTTCAGACAGTCACACTTCTGTTCACCAACACTGGATCTTTGTCTGAGAAATAACACAATATGCAATTTGAGTGAAGTGACCCTTTAAACAAAAGCTTATCTTTTGAAATCTTTTTGTCAGAGGTCAAACTTCGGTCATAAACGTTATTCTCAGTCTTTTCTGTCAAACTAACAAAACAAAGCAGTTTCACAAGTCTGTGTGAACACCAGAAAACCTGCAGCAGCTTCATTATGAGAGCACGTTGAAGATGTTTAACTTGCGAAACATTTGAAAATCAAATATGATTTTATTTAGTCATTCAGGGTTAAATTCAAACACCTTTTCACCTTGTCAGAAGAAAACACCACCTGTTTCAAAATATGTATTTTACACTTGCGATTTGGAGGCAAATGGTATGAAAGTTGAAGCTTTTATAATAAATATTTTTACCCCGGTAATAGAAATCCACTGTATCTTTTTTGCCCTGTTTTTAGTCTCTACTGACAACTGAGGGAAAGATTTGTCTGTTTAGCTGCTCCATTATGTTGACTAGCTAGTTGCTAACTTTTTCAGTCTGCTGTTATTTTAAGAGCAGGTTTACAAAAACATTGATGAAGATGATGATGAAAGATTATTCTAAATTGGGGGTGACTGATAAGATTGTGGCCTAAGGTAGAAGGAAATGAGTACCGCTCTAGTTTCATGTGGAGATAATTAAAAAAAGCAAGTCAGCTCTGTCTGAGAAAACAGACAACATCAGCCTTTAAGCAGCATCTCTCTCTACCAAATTAAAATTCAGCATCCTTTTAGCTCATCATGCTGAAAGAAGGCAAACCCTCACATAGTGCTGCCTACGTGTCCTCATTAGCCCTTTAGATGGAGGAAGCAGTTGACTGCCAGAAAAGTCATTTTTGTCGACTGCACAAGGCAATTTTTAAGCAACCGTAACAGAAATATTACTGAGGTTATTAACTTCAAACTTCCTGCATAATCACTCAAATAGTCGATCTGCATGTGCATGTAACAAGAGCTGGATAATTCATCTCCTTTTGCCTCAGGCCATGATCTTATCAATCAGCTCTTGTTCTTTAAAAGTATAGATCATGTGTGAAGATACTGAGTGATTCAGTGCCGTCTGTAAATGTTCTGTTGGTTTGAGTCTCATATCCTCCCTGATTTCTTCCTCACCTCCATGTTGTTGAGGACTTTGAGGAAGGTGAAGGCCATGCCGCCGCCGATGATCATCTCATTGACCTTATCCAGCATGTTGTTGATCAGCTGGATCTTATCTTTCACCTTCGCTCTGAAACAGAAAGAGACGAACACATCAGATAGATAAGAACAGAGAGAGAAACGACTCGGTGAGGAGAAAGCAAAGAACAAGCGAGTCGTCTGATCTCTGATGTCTCATCTCAGTTTAAAAGTTTATAAAAACTTTATATTTTTGTCTCCTGTGATGCTCTGAACGCTGCTCTTCAAAAACAAAAATATGACTTTGCTTATTACTTGTTAAGACAGACTCAAAAAACAGCGAGCCTGCAATAACTAAAAGCTTTTTGGAAGTTAAAATATTGATTCTGCAGCCTCAGATCTTCTTTTGGTTACTAACTGATTAATTGATTCATTCCATCTTGTCAACTTTGTAGTTTTCACAATGAGAGATAAAAAGTTGCCGCCATGATAATTTTACACAGTAGTAGGAAGCTGTCTCATCATATAATAAACTGATGTGTGGTATAACGTCCTCTGATAAGCCTTCAAAAGCATCAGTCTGTTACTCAAACTGAACTTCCTGGATTGTGAAACATCATCTTATTGGTTACTGAAGCAACACGCCCCCACATGCAGAGTCCCCTCTATCTAAACTCATACTTGTTCATTATGTCAGTCAATAATTATTACTTTAACACATGTAGTTCTGCCAAATTATCTATCACTCAACCCAAACTATAACTGATAATTGAAATATCTTTGACCGTGCAGGCAGAATAACAGCCTTCAACCACATGATTTCTCTGTTTCACTGCTGATCTTTACACACCAGCGATCACCGTCCTCTGTTTGGTCAATGGAAGAAGATGATTGGCTGCACAGCTCGACGTTGAGCAGGACTGACAGTTGCACAATGAACTAGGACCAACATGGACTCTGACACGAGGCCAAACCCCACATGTGGTTGCCGGCGGCGGCTCGGCTGAGCTGAGCTTCTGTCACGGCAGCTTCACCCAAATGTGCTGCCACGACTTCTTAGGCCAACAAAGAGAAAAACCACCCGATGCTACGCAGAGACGCAAAACCACAGGAAGCAGCCAGCAAATAGCACAAGACGGCAGCTTTCTTTTGCTTTTATTATAGTAAAAAACAGTTTTCTTCACTGTCTGATTTGTTTTAAACATTGGCCTTATGTCTGTCTTTGTTTAAAATCAATTAAGATTGAATTATGTCTTAGTGTTTTTGAACCAAGATGGATGAAATAAGTTGTTGTGCATTGCAGTGTCTCTCACAGCACCAGTAACCTCTCCAACCTGTCTGCAAGAACAACAAAAATCTCTGTTTTAAGTTATTTTCAGACTGTAAAAAGCGATAACACTGTTTGAATTAAACTCAAGTGATAGAATCAGACCAGAAAAGGGTTGAAAATGATTGTGTTTTCATGGGTTAGATGTTTATCACAGAAGCAGGTAAAAACATCTGTGGCTGCAGCTGAGTCATGTGACCCAGAAATGCCGATTGTACACATTATCATTAAAGTAAAACTTCAGATCTTAGTGGTTGTTTGTGTATTTTGTCTTGAGTGAAAAGGCCATTAGATCTGAGCAGTTATAGTGTCTAGAAAGAGGCAGTGTACTGTGACACCACAGATTACGTAATGAGCTTACAGTCTCTATTCCTGGATCTCCACCTGGGTATTTAAAAAGAAGCTGCTGTGTGATGGTACCTGAACTACTGCAGAGGGAGAGGACACTGCTGATGAGAAGTTTCTTTAAAAAACAAAAGGCATCTACAAAAATCTGCTATAATTTTAGCGCTTTAGTCTGCTGTAAAGCAAACTGTACAGCAGGTTTTAGTTTAGATACAGTGAGAGAAGTTAAAAAATTAATGTTCTACTAGGATTGAAACATCATTGTTCAGCCGAGTTAAGAGAGTTGAGCTCTGCATGAAAAAAAGCAAAGTCATGAAGTAAAAAAAGTTGAAACTGGCTCAACTTTTGCTGCAATAAAATGTGAGCTCTTGTTCCTGGGAAAGATGTTGTAATGTGAATTGCATATTTCTGCCGTTTACCTCACAATCATCATGCTAGTTATCACTGTAAATATGTCCCAGAGTTGTTACATTCTGTATTAAAGAATTAGCAGTTTTAAATCTCTGGTACCAAACTTCCTGGATTGTATTTCTGTATCTGGATCTTCACATCCTCATCAGTTCAGTTCCTTGCATTGTTTTTTGACTTTTTGTTTTGTTCAGACTTGATGAACTGTTGAAATCAAAGGTTCTCACCCTCCGAGGATGGCCAGGAAGGGCCTCTGAGGTTTCTCCAGAGCCATGGCAAAGTAGTCGAGCTCCTTCTTCATCAGGAAACCAGCCGCCTTCTGAGGAAGATTCACTCCAACCATGGAGCTGGGACCGAGTAAGAGGAGGAGAACAAGGAGAGGGACAGTGAGGAAGGCAAAAACAGAGGCTATTTCTGATTTCTGCTCAGATAACATCACATCGTCACACTGCTACTGTCTTTAATTAATCACCACTGGCTCACCTGTGGGCTCTGTGAGCTGTACCGAAAGCATCGTTGACGTAAACGTCTCCCAGTTTGGACAGAGACGCCCTGAAGGAGTCAATCTGCTCCTGGGAGGCCTTGGTCTGAGGAACAGAGAAGACAGGAAGGAGTTAAGAGAGGAGGACAGAGACAAGAACAAACAGAAAGAAGTAACCTGTAGCAAAGGTTTAAATCTGTTTGTCTGTTCACATTATCCCTGTTTCTGCCTCACAGGGGATCAGCTGCTGTTTGAAAACTGACAGTAAAAACATGGAAAGGACAGAAACTTCTATTTCTAAGTGAGGGAATGTGATTTTCATTATTTTATAAGGCTTCAAAGTGTTTCTTAATAAAAAAGGGATACTTATATTTTTATATCAACATCATTTTGGGATGAAATTTGGGCCTTATATGATGCTTTATTTATTTTTTTGCATCATGTCTGTAATGACACCACGATGGAACAGGATGAATGAGAGGCTCACATCACTGCCACAAAGAATGACTGTCTATTCACTGTGATCCTGCTTCTTGAATGAGTCTCCCTCTCCTACAGAAGTGGTGATTGGTTTACCACAGACTTTCCTATCTAAACTGTTCGCCTGATCAGTAATCAGGAACGTTCCTCGGATAAAGCAAGACCCCTTTCAACCCCTCAAACAATCCTTCCAGCTTCTGCTTTCAGGTTGCATTTAGAAAGTTCCACTAACCAGGAAAAATATCTACAAAAAATATTTTATTTCTCCAAAATTATAGTCACAGTTTTACAGCATGAAATGGATCAGGATCCATCAGACTCAAAGAAAACTAAGTGATCTGCTTTTGTGAAAACTACTCAAAGCAAATCACCAAGTTGCTAATTTATTTAAATACGGTGTTCTTATGACCAGTAACTGGTTTTGGATCAGGTTCCTGCTGCACTTTAACAGGCGAAGGTCATGACTGTGAGACTGAAGGGCAGAAAAAGGTCAGCAGAGTTCTTCAGTGTCGTTCAAATGTCAGATGAGAGCTGCACGCTTCATCCCCGCTTCCTGGATTTCCTCCTTATGCAGTTTAAGACCAGTAACTGCTGTTAGAAAGGATACCAGGTTTAATGTGTTGCATATCTAACTGATTTAGTGTCTCTTAAATTAGATTTTATCTTTATAGTTTTATCATGCAGAGCTTGGACAAACTTTGTGATTATTATTTCAGCCTTGGTCAGTAAGAAATGTCTCTATAATGAACTAAAAATAGAGCTTCCTGTCTGATACAGTAGAGCAGTACAGTAGAAACCAACCCGCCAGGCCGCATACCAACCAGGCCTTTCAGGACAGGAAAAGCAACACATCCAGCCTGGACAACCCGCTGACCTTCAGGATAAATGTCGGCAGGTCAAAGCTGCAGATAAACTGCAGGCCCCCAGGACCAACGTTCACATTATATCTGAAGACGGTCCTGAGTCTGAATCTGTAGTTAAATCAGACGGACCTGCACAGTCTGAGCTGAATCCTACAGGACAAACCAGGAGCTGAGAGCTGATGAAAAGCTAAATGTTAATTTATTAAGAAATGTTTAGTTTTTCGTGTTTAAGAGCCTTTTATTTTAAAAATTCTTGTAGTAACAAACTAACACAAACCTTTACTCCCCATAAATGTGTGCACATGGTCTTAAAATAATAATAATGACTGGAACTGTAACAGAGACACTGCCCTTGTTTTCCATCACTCTTGTTTGTTTCCATTACAGTCAGTTTTATGGTCCATAATTCTAAGACTGGGTTTGTAAATATTTACAGCCTGCGATGTACTTGTCCTGTTTTTGCTCTGTCTGTGATGATGCAGCAAAACATGAGAAAGAAAAGGTGCCGTTTGCCTTGTGTTGACAGTTTTTTCAGTTAATCTTTGGGTAAAATTTTCCCATAAGAGCCCTGAAAGTTTTGGATTTAAATTTTGTGTCTGGCTCACTCACTCATTAACTACATGCTGTATAATAGACACTCACCATTTTCCTCTATAGTGAGCAGTAAAATGAGTTTTTAGACACATATGAGTCACCATCTTTGAAAGTGCTGTTTTGCATTAAATTTCACCTCCACTAAACATTCCATTTAATAACACTGCACAGTGTTTGTATTTAATCAATAAAATAAAGTGAAGCTGTGCACACATAACACACTACAGCGGGTTGGAAGAGGAGGTGATTTTCACACACAGACCGAGTCTCTGCACCACTCCTGACCATGACATCACCAGACGATGATGCAGCGTTTTCAGAGGCACTGCAGCTGGAGTGACTGTGTGGTTTTTTTTTGTAGGTGACCCAAAGTCTGCCTGACAGCGACTCGAGGTAAGACAGTCTGCAGCTGTCTGTCTGAGAGCCAGAGCATGACATACAGCAGGTTCCCAGACTTGACATCAAACAGCCCAGTAAGAGGTGGTAAACTGTCCGATCGACTTACAAGTGGCCCAGTGTTTGTGCTTTAGTATTCTTTAATTCTTTTATGATATTTGGGAAAACACCCAAACGTGACAAAAGGTCCCCAGATGATCGCTAGTTGTCTAAAACCACATTCACCAGGCAAATCTGATGAAACGTTGCCCAACTGGACAAAAAAATAACTGATCCTGTGACACTGAACACCACAGCTAGACTGCATTCAACATTTAGAGAATAAAACCTGTAAATGACTGTCACTCGTAACTTGACATGACTGAAACGAATGTTGCATCAAACTCTGGTCAAACATCAACAACTGTGCCCTCCATCAGCGAAGGCAGACAGCTGGGAGACTCACCTTGTTCCCGGAGGCGTCCTTGCCCTTTCCCTCCTCAGCGACGTGGAAGCGGAGGTTCTCCAGCAGGATAACAGATCCGGTAGCAGGGTTAGCACAGGCGGCCTCCACCTCTGCACCCACACAGTCCTTCAGGAAGGTGACGTCCCTGCAGAGTCACAGAGTGAGGAGGAAGAGATAGATACATGTTTTAGAATACTGACAGAATAAGAGACAGCTCGATATGAATACATAAGAAAATTATTATAGATTGAATTCTTAAGGATTATTGAAACATGAAAGTATTTCACTAACTTTCCCAGCAGGGTCTTGAGCTCGGCGGCGACAGGCTCCAGAGAGTACTTCTCAGGCATGACGTTTCCATCGGGACGGCCCAGATGGCTCATCAGCACGACGGATTTGGCCCCGTTGTTCAGACAGTGTTGGATGCTGGGAACAGCTGCCTTGACCCTGAAAAACCAGCAGACAAAAATGTTCATCAAAGTTAACTGTAACCTTTTATTTAGTTGATTTAAAGAGCATGATTTACATAGAAATTGACGTTTTTGGTAACAGAATACAGCACGGCTAAAATTCTTTTTCTCAAATTTTATTTTAAGTTGATGCTTGGCTCATTTATTTTTACTATAAGAACATAAACATGTCTCAGATTTCACCTCTGGTTGTTTGTGATCTGCTTGTCCTTCATCGGAACGTTGAAGTCGACCCTGCAAAAGAGAGAAATTTCGTAATTACCACAGAGATCTACACTAATGAGATTATCAATGCATTTTACAAGTTTATTGTGACTTTCCATATTTCCTTTTTCTACAAATCAACATGTGCATCCATGAATGCCTTGTTTTGGGACAATATGCAGACCTAAGTGTTTTGTAATAGTATAATTATGATCTCAAAGAACCTTATAATAATATAATTTTTGTTTTGCAGTTAGTGTAATACAAGGAAGCAGTCATTTAGAGTTGGTCCATTTGGATCTCTACATGTGCTGTCTAATAAAAGAAACATCCCAATAAGACATAAATGTTCATCCATAAGGTATTTTCCAAACCTTTTTCTCTTTCACAACCTGTTGCTGCATTGCATTCCTGTATAAACTGGGCATCACTACAAAAACAGTCAGTCAACACAAACGGATTCAGACACCTCGATGTGTTTTTCCTGGCAGCATCTGTTCCTTTACATTGCCACTCCCACCGAGCTGGTTGCCTCTGCTGCCATGCAGCGCTGCACGCTTGCAGTTCATGAGAACATGCTGCATCCCTCGTACTCCAGGCGGTTACATAACAACCTCCCTCCTTTCTGTCTGAGGACCTGATGCACTGAGACACATGATCAGCCTGCACACACACTCTGCACACACACTCTGCACACACATACGGCACCCACTGCCATAATAACGACAATCCATTGTCTGAGCATTAAACCCAACGGTCAGCAATTCAGGGGCTCAGCAGCTCCTGAATACAGAGAATCATCTAACAACTGCAGCAGCTCTGCACTCTGTTGTTGTTCCATCTGTTGCTCTTGAGTGTTGACTTGCAAATCATTCAAGATTTTTCCCAATTTTTAACAAATATTCATGGACTCAGACTTCTCTCAGAGGCAGAAAAAAGCTCATTGGATAAGCTAAACCTTGAAAGGCAAAGCCACAGAACTACATCTGTTGACAGCTCAGGTTTGCTAAGAGCAGCCTTCAACCAGAAAAACAAATTAATAAGTAGTAATAAAGCACTTTTGGTATTTCATTGTTACTTAGACAGGTATTGGGTACAGGGCTAGTTAGCATTCACAAAGGCCAAAACTAGATTTGGGTTTTCAAACCTTACACTTCTCTTGTCTTTTGTCGAGGATAAGCTCAACCAGTGAGATTATTTCTATCTGTAGTGCAGGTCTGTACAAGCGTATATAATTATGCTAACAGTAAGCAATATCAGACGGAGCGTGAACATGTGTGATGCCTCTCAAAGAGAGTTCCTGCCCTCTGCTGGACTTGGTTGCTGAACAGATTTCTGTCAGGCATGTCTTGTGTTTCTACAGCAACATCCCGCCTGTCCTCATTATTATTCTGGACCAAAAGCTCACACAATGCACTTTTTCTAAGGCTGGAAGTTCATAAAACAACCTCACATAGCAAGCTATGACAGGCCCCACAAGTGACATGAGGTAACTTATTGTCTTATTGTTAGTTTCTACACAGAAACTACATCAACATCAAGTGAATTTGACCTTTTGACACTAAGCAGTGCATGCTGGGGGCTTCTGCTGCCGGTGAACCTTGTCCTATGGTGTCTGTCATTGCATCACCAAGCTAAGCAAACCAAGAATGGCCCTCTGACATTTCCACAGAGGGTGTCAGTTTCAAGTGCACTTCCATCGTCAATGGCCAGAAGAGTATCCAGCAAGCATGTGTCAATAATGAATAACCAGCCTATAATAAAATAATGTACGCTTTGAGGCATCTTTTAATGTTTACAAA
>JAPZDW010000007.1:4392840-4404219 GCA_029814725.1 Acanthurus nigricauda
TCCGAGCTGTGACTGTTATTGTGAGCTTTCAAGACGACATTCTTTCATATTTAATATGATGAAATAAAGCAAAGCTGTCCCAGTTAGAACATCACTGAAGTTTAAAGAGGAATACATGTGATTGTCTTTCGTACAGTTTGCACAGTCAGCTTCTACCTTCTGCCAATGCCAATAACTACATATTTTATCACACCTGAAGCCAATAAAATCAAAAGAAAACAACGCCTCGTGTTACCTGAAATATAAAGCTCTCACGGTGTCAGTTGATGCAGGTTTGTCAAGTCATTGGCAGCAGGCTGATCAGCTGATGTTCCTGAGTTTCATCTACATTCCCATTCACACGACAATGCTGCTTTTTTAATCACTCTCTATACATCAAATTCTTCAATATGAGTAAAGCCCGGACTTCCAGGTTCTGTTTAAGATGTAATAAAATCTTAATTAAAATCATATTTACTTTTCTTAATCACTTAAATTACCACGACTGTATTCTTACAGCACATTCACACTCAACAGTATTACACATGGTTTACTCTCTTTGGTCAGACAGGTATGGTAATTTTTTTTTAAATAAAACTCTGCAATTTGAGCTTAATTGACCCCAATTGTTACATAAGTTGGTTCACAGACCGTTCACGTCTATTATGTTGTCGACATTTAAATGTGTTAGTCATCAGGAATGCTTTTATATGCGTCTAACACCTAACAAAAGACTCTCTTCACTTAATCCCCACTTGAGGAGTTTACTTTTCATGCTGTCCCATGTGAGATGACCTTCTTTTTGGGCAGTAAACATGCCATTATGACGAGATCGTACTTGCCACGTTTAATAAATGCTCATCAAAACATCTGACGAAACCGAGCAAATTTCTTTTTTTTTAGTCTGTCAACAGCAGAAACACCAAGTTAGAGTTGGAGTTAGCAGGCAGCCACATAAAGAAGAAACAGATTTGGACAAAAATGTAAAATGTGTAATGAATTCTCCGAGCGTTCTCATGCATCACCTGTATTTGTTCATGAAACGGTAATGAAAAACGTACGTTTGGAGCTCCGCATTGACAGGAAAATTTACATCAATTTATTTGGCTGGTGAAGTTATTCTTGGCATTTGTCTTTGTTTTACCAGCGTTTGGCAGGTGAGCCGAAACGTAAATTTCTGACAGTGGGTGTAACGCTCTTCCTGGTCCAGTGTGTGTCTTTGTTTATTTTTCAGGTGAGAGTGTATTCAGGTGTTTCTGTGTCTGAGACTCACCACACCAGGAGACAAAGGGGTCAGATTCAGCAACTTCTTGTACTGCTCAAAGGTGAAAAACTGCAGAGGAAAGATCAGGATAAATGAGCTGTCAGAAAGCCAAAGTGCATTCACACACTGACATCTCTGCACACATAACTCACCCACATATACACACACACACTATGTTAAAAGCAGCTACCTTAAAACATTCAGGAGTAAAGAGGAACTTTGTATCAACTCTACAGGCACATGACCAAAACTTTCGAAAAGAGAAAAGTCTCGATGACGCAAAAAACGAGACACATCCACTGATTTGTTTCCGAGCAAAGGGCAAAATGCCAGCAGAGGCGTTTTAATCGGAGCTTTAATTTACTTTAATTCTTCGCTCCAGACATTTCTCACCATCAGCCAGCTTTGTTCGCTGTGTGAGCGATTACCCCATCTTCTCAGTGTGAGTGCTTATTTTTAAAGTTCACACATCCTCGTCTCCAGCATCTCATTACAGAGCAGCTCCATGCCAGGCATCAGTAGCCTGCCTGCCCCCCCCACTTCTCCTCCTCCGTTCCCTGCACACCCCATTATATACTATTATATGTTGGTGTGAAGTGAGACATGCTAAGTCTTCCTAAGAAAAAATTTCAAGAGATGGGGCTCAGGGGAAGGTTCGCCGTACATGCTTGTAAGTTAATATTTGGTAGGCGGACAGAGCAAACAGGAGTGGCTGAGGAGGCAGACATGGTGGAGGGCGTCATGTGATTAACTGACATGTGTGTGCCATGTTAAAGCAACTGCGGTTGGAGTGTTTTTACATGGCAGCAGAGCAGTTCGCAGTGAAACCAGAGCTTGAGCGTGAGGAGCTTTGCAGTTTCCTGTTTAACCGACATGCACATCCGTTATCTCACCTTCACGGCTCTCTTTGGCGTCTCTGCCAGGATCGGAGGCAGAATTCCCTTGTAGAAGCCAAAGACTCTGTGGAAGGAGACAATAAGATGTTATGAAAGCTCATCTGATTACAGATCCTGTTAAATTCTGACGACTGATAAACCATTCGATTCACTAGGTAGAAATTCCAAATATTAACAAGTGATGATTCCTAAATTAAGAAGATTTGCTTTTCTTCTCTGTTTTATTTGATTTTTTAACTGAACATCTTCAGGTTTGGAGCGTTTCTCAGTCAAAACAAGTTATCTGAGGTACTTTTCTGGACACTTCCAATCTTTTTTGAGATGGTTTTATTACACTGTGAGGTCATACTGTGTCGTGTAGTTATATATTAAAGGATCACTTCAGTAAAAATAGTGTAAAATACTGATAAGTCCAAGAAAAGGTGCCCAGTCAGATGATTTATCAGTAAAGTGCATTAGGAGTAAAATCTAGTTTATACTAATGAAGCTGGGCTAAAGAGACACCTCTGTATATTGCAACACGATTCAAAAATGGCCTCTGAAATAAAACCAAAAGTGTCTGAAGCCGTTAAAAAAAAACAACCATAAATATCACTATAGCTGCAACCATATACATGCATGCGTCCACTCATTAATTCATTCACACAGGAGATGGAGTATCGGACATCCAGAAAGTGGTCTGCAGCTGTAAGGACATCATTATCATTGCTAATATGGAACCACTGTGCTCTTTCTTTAGGAAGAAGTCGAGCATGCCAGATCAGGTAAACAGGACAGGTGTTGGACCGGATGGTAGCCATTGTAGACTTGTGGGCTGGAGCTATGTCCTGGTGGAGGAGCATTACTCGTCAACTTCCCACACCAACTCATCTTGAGTAGTCGGATCAAGATATAGCAGTTAGAAACCTCTGTAATAGTCCAACCCTTTGTCAGTCCACCTGCAGCAGACTTTTGGCATCAAGGCAATCACTTTGCCTGCAGATCTCACCGATTTGGCTTTCTTGGGTGCTTGAGACACTGTTTTGATTGTCCTTTTGTCTCTTGTTGAAAGTGGTAGACCCAAGTCTCCTCCATGGTTATGGATTACTGAAGAAATCTCCCAAGATTCACCCCCCCAAAATGGCAAGATTGTCCTGTGACATGCTGAGTTGAAACCATTTCTCAACAGCCCAAGGACTTTCAGGAACCAATGAGCTGACACCTTTGAGGTCTTTAGCGGAGAACTGCATGGACAAGACTCAGCTTTGTGGTGTTGTATCGGTGCACTGTTTGATCCGTCTGGGTCATGTTATGGATTCTACCAATGGTCTTCTGTGTGGTGAAAGTCATCGGCCTTTCAGGACAGTGGTCACCTTCCAGGCCCCTTCTGCTGTGTTTGAATTCAGCAGCCCACTTTTTTCACCATGCTGTAAAAAAGCTGCACCCTCCCACCGTGCTGCCTTCATGTCCACCTGAATTTTCTTAAAAGTTCTTGAGACTGAGGTAGCAGATGATTGCATGAAGGTCAGTATTGACCATTTTATCTAACAGTGCTGACGTGCAGTTTTCAATTAACCGAGAGAGAAACGGCAGACAGTTTAGAGTTATTAACTTCAAACTGTCTGCATAATCACTCAAAGAGTGAAACCGCACTTACATGTAACAGGAGCTGTATAACTCTTCTCTTTTTACCTTAGGCCAAAAACTTATCAATCACACCTTTCAAACCCCACACCTTCTGTTTGTAATGAAGGCTTTCTGTCATAAATTTGTTGTCTCTAAGGGCAAGCTGATATATCCATAATGATATCATAATTCATTTTCTCAGACATGACAGAAATATTTAAAAAACCTGAAAAAATCTAATTACTTTTTTAATAAGTTTAAATACTGTTAGTATATATGATAAATATATGGTTACAAACAGAGTCAAACCTCTGACCACACTGAATATAGACTTCAGGACTTCCAACCAAATGAAAACAGAGAGTATGTTGCTGCCGTTTGGCAACATGCTGCAACTACCAAGATATATCAGACCACAAACTCTGGTAAACAAGTTCTTCAGGAATCTGCGGAGGAAACGATTTAAGAGTTTATTTCAGCTTTTGATATACTGGATGTTTCAAAAGACGGTAGCTGTATAATTTCACTCAATTTGGTAGTTTGCCTTTGCTCAATCATACGTCCAACCATGACTTAAAGCGCACTTAGAGGCAGGGAAAATAATAAAATGATACAGTGAGTTATGTATATAAAGATGTATGGCTACATTTTACACAGTCTGTATTTTGTAAGCAATCCATTTTATAGAGTGTATTTACAGAGTAAATGGGCAGTCTGGTTGGATTGTTAGTTTATGCAAATTCCCTGTCAACACACTTGTTAAAACAGACATTACTTGTGAATTGATGTTTGTGAAATGTACACAATTTACCATTTTTCTACCAGAAAGTGATTTTTTTTGTCTTCAGTAAGTAAAACAGGGGGAAGAAGTAATGTTTTCCATTTTTAAAAAGCTGTGCAAAAATACCATAAGAGTGGAGCTTTCCCCTTTCCCCTGAACACCCGATCAGTCTTTGATGCAGACATTTTAGAGCATAGTGGTATGTGATCTGTTTTATTAATAATGCACACAGCATGTTTCATATACATTCAGAATTGACTACATGTGCATTTCCTTTCCTCTTCAATTTAGTAAAAACATGGCTGGAATAGCTCGTTTGCCAGTACGGATGATGTCAAGACAGAGACACAAATGATTTTTTAAAAATTTTTTCTTTACAATGTATTTGTCCAAACTTTTGTTCTGAAGCCATGGCTCTTAAATAAAATAAGTGGGTGACGATAAAGTATGAAAATTGCAGTGTGTAAGGCTCAGGTATGAAAAAACAGCACACCTGAGACGCTGCTGAGTCATTCGCCGTTAGATAACAAACCGTCACTTGCAACAGCAAACTACTTTTACTTCTGCTCCTAGTCTTATATGTTGTTTTAAGGGGACCGCCTCAAAGTGAAACTGGTACAACAGGTCTCGGTCTATGAACAAGAGAGATGGCAAACACAGCATTCACCTACTTGCATTTTTGAGCTCATAAAAGCTGTTCAAAGCACTGCAGAGATCAATTAAGTGATTATCTCCACTTTTTCTATACATGACTGACAACGACAGGGTCAGGTCGGGTCTATATAACACAGCAGCTTTACATTTAACATCAGCAACGCTTGCATGATATACGATACATAACACAAGATCACGTTAGGGTGATTCAGTTTTCAAGTATTTAAATCACTGAGTTCAGACTGTAAAGAACGTCATCAACAAGGTGTCCATTTATACCTCAAAGAACTGTGAGATAAGGGATCAACCACCCCGCTGCTATGAAAAATAAAGGCTTTTTTTAGATTTCCACCCCACGGAATGGAACATTCATCAATGAGCAAAAGACCTGCTCATGGAAAACGCTAAATGAAACTTGTACATAGCCATTCAAACCATTTTTTGAAAGTGGTACAGACGATTAGAAAACAGCGTTTTTGCTGAAAAGCTTTCAAGTCACTTCAGTTTTTTATTTGATTGTTCGAATATGAATACAATCTGTACACTTTTCTCATTGACAACATATCTGATGAAGAGACATAAAACATCAATGGACTGTTGTATGATCTGTGTAGTCAGAGTCTAACATGTGTCATTCCTTTAAACCACAGAGCTCTATTGTTAATGCAGAACAATTCACGCATCAATGAGCAGCACTGTCGCACTGATGATAAACAAAAGGAACAGCAGTTTATTTGGAATAAAAGTTAAAATACACTCAACATTTTGCTACTTCAAAGTAGCAAATGTGTTTTGATCCACAGCAAAAAATGGTCCCGAAAATACAACATTTCTCCTGTTTGAGTAATATTTGCTAAAAAGAAAAGGTTTTTAGAGATTATTCACTTTTTTTAATATTGAAGTTTATGTTTCATCAGCTTGTTTAAATGTGACCTATCTAAGTTTTACTAGTAACAATTTAAGTTTTTTTGTCTTGATAAAAATTGTGTTGTTTTATTCTTTTTTGCTCTAATAAATATTAGTCAAAGAAAATAAACTGTTCAAACACCTCCGGAGACTTTTTCATGTTTTTAATGAACCACATCTCTAATTAATAATAGGAGTGTAAATGCATAGATATAAAGTTCATCTAAAAGTCATGTTAGCTTTTACAAATCAATATTCGTTGTATCATAAACTGTGTCATGTTGTTTATTCATAGGCCTGTAAAAAAAAGCTGCATAGTGCAGCTTTAAGGATGCATGTCTTTACAATGATTGAGTGAGCTGAGAGCTACAGAGTGGGTGAGTCCCACAGTATTTAAACAGAGGCTAACACACTGCTTGTTTTGGTCTTCTCATAAAATTTGCATACAAGAATAAAAATATAGCACGTCACTAATCCAGACTGGTGATATTCTATATTTTTTGACAAAACTCATCAAACCAATTTTAAAATAATTTAAGTTGAAAGTAAAACTGCACAATTTATCTGTGAACGTGCACAGAGAACGCATCCCCCTCCATCAAGCTTGCAGCAGACAGGAAGAGAAAGGAAGACGGAGTGTGTATTGATACTGAACACAGATCTGTGGACAAAGAGGACAACGTGGCGTGACCAACTGTATCCTGTGAACTGCGGCACCAGCTCTGTTGTGGCAACATTGTCTACAAGTCAACAGAGATGATCTTGGTTGATTAGTTCCAAGTGTAAATATTTTCGCTGCTGGCACACCTTTGCACTGAGTTCAACCTGAGAAGGACATTACACTTGAACAAAATCCTGGGCAGCTAGGCAGTCTCCAAAGAAAACAGCAGTGAACCACAGCTAATTATCCAAACACTTGCCATCAGGTGACAAAGCCAATCTATTTAATCAACAGCTGAAGTTACACAAATGACACTGCCCATGGGCAATCGAGCCACCATAAACATACAGTAGTGAAGGATTATGGCCGAGGACAAACCCTCTATAAAGCCAGTAATTAATCCTTTATATCGTCTGTGTAAACAAGTTGCTTCAGTCAGACGGAAGACTCTTCCCTCGGCTCTCTTTGTCCATGCAAATGGTGGCCGCAGATTTCCCGGGTGTGGTCAGACTGGGGAGCCACCAGGTGATGAAGAAGGAGTGAAATTTGTTACAGAACAAATATGGTCACTGGTGAGTGACCATCATTTGAATCCTAATTTGATTTCCAATGTAAAGTACACACTAAGTCCCTTTTTTAGCTTTCCTAAACAAATGGCCTCCTGACACGGAGCGAGGGCAGAGGGGGGACAAGATGAATAAGCCTGTGTTTGTGTGTATGATTTGTCTTTCATTTTCATAAACCTTTCCTAATTTAACAGCCTCCATCCATCTGGAGAGGAGGATGTCACTGACAGATATACACTGATATAACGATTAAATGAACTGGCAAGTAATATCAATTCAGTGATATACATGTGTAATATAAAAGATAATTTGCTTTAAAAGAAAAATAAACAACAACTCTTGAGAACAATCACTGTCTGCAGCAGGCCTAACTTTTACTACAATGCCATGAGGAAACAACCCATGGGAAACATGAGCTGCCCCAGGGAACATTTTAACACATAAACAACAGCATGCTTCATCTGCAAATATTTTCACTTTCCCAGTGTGGATGGTAACCTTGACATTGTCACTGACAGGGACAATACGAAGGAATGACCAGGATTCAAGAGGTATATGCACAGATAACACAATTTTCTACCCCCCGGTATTATGCACATCAGGAGGCAGAAACTATAATATGTTCACACTTAAGTAAGTCTAACGATTCAACTTTTAACTGTAATAGTTTCCAATGCATTTTTCTGAATAAGCAGTATGAATGTGGGTGGGTGGGGTTTGACAAAGGGAAAATGTTTGTTGTCAGATGTAAGCAGTGCATTTTTTGCAAATAAAAATATGTTTTGAAAGAAGCTTAGAGTAGGATTACATTTGACATTTAAGGAGGCAAAAGGAATTTGTGGTAGGTTACTGATTATTGTAGGTGATTTTTTTGTTCCTATGACATAATGGACCCACAGCTCTTTTTTATAGGGATCAAATGTTTTCGCGTTGGTGCAGTCCATGCTGTGAAATAGTGTATTAAGAGGATTTTAAAATACTTCCTTTTGCCTTAAAGCTTAGAAATGACCTCATTTCTTTCAGAAACTTAGAAAGGTAAAATTCTTGCACTGTCTTATCACATTTTATGATGAAGCTAAAGAAAACATTCTGACTGGAAACATCACAAACTGGCTTCGGATGTGCATGGCCCGTGACAGAAAGCCTCCTGTCATGTGATTAGAACCACCCAGAACATTATAGGTATCCATCTACTGAGCATCCAAGATATTAGTTAGATCCATAGCTTGTTATTTGTATGAACTTATTAATGAATAATCAATTTAAAAGTATAATTTTTGTTTAATTAGTAACATGAAGGGACTACTAACTACAGTTCAATCTACAACTTTGTGCTGTTAAATGAACATATCTCTCATCTTGGTTGTTTAAAGTAAAAGTTTTTACATTAATCTACAGTTTACACCTAGAAACCTTATTTTATATAGAACTTATCTCAAACACACAAATGTTTAGAGGAAGAACATACTGTTAAAGGAATAGTTGGACACTCAATTAAAATATGCTTTTTCACTCTCTGAGTTCTACATAAATATCAAGCTACAACCGACAGCCAGCTAGCTTAGCTTAGCACAAAGACTGGAGACAAATGGAAACAGCTAGCCTGTCCAAAGGTAACACAATGTGTCTGGGAGCCCCTTTGAAGTTCATTAATTTTAAGTATTAATTTAAGCAACACTTTCAACTTCAATATTTCTAAAAATGTCAAACACTAACTTGATTGTTGCTTAATTCAAACCACATCTGTGTAAAATGTGTAATCCACTAGACACGCTTATCTGCACTTCTTCATATGTCCATGAATGTATATATATTTTTTGGATGGGTGGTCCCAGCTGGAGTTCAACCCACCCCCTCAACCCTGCACTAGTTTCAGGCATTAGTCACTGATCTATGGTACGTGAACCAGTGCGCTCTGCTGCAATGCATGGACCCTCTTAATATTCCTGTGGCCATGCTTTGGGTCCCGACCCAGTCTCTGGATACCACACTGGTAAAGAATGCTCGAGAATAGAGTCTTTTTGTTTCCCTCCAGACGGAAACACTTAACACATGTTCCTGCTGCTACACCCACATGCAACAGAAAGAGCAGCGTGGCCTGTAAGGCAATACACCAACCATGAGCTGGTTAGCATAGTTCACACTGTCACACACTCATGAGCACATCTACGGGATTTCATGCTTTATTTTCCACATTTAACAACAACCTCATGCAAAACTGTCAGTTTTTAACCGGGAATAATCAAAACTATAAGATTTATTTCTTCATTGTTTAAAATGTCTTAGCGAGATGCATTAAAGTCTATAGGTATTTTTATGGTATCCAGGCTTCAGACTGTCTGAAAGATGGTGTCACACATGTACATTTCCATGTCTCTCCTCAGTTTAATCACCAAGCTCAGGCTGCAAGCTCAGGTTTCCTCCCTCATCACCTCAGAGACAGAGTGAGGCCTGGTGTTAGCTCGGGCCTGCCATGAGCTGACGGGAGATGTTTATTTTTAATAATAATTCTACAACAGTGGGGCCTATTTGTATAAGTTATAACTAAGTGGTTTGGCCTGGAGGTAATCCGGGATGTGCTACTGGGGAGTGATTACAGCCTCAGCAAAAATATACTTTTAGTGATAATTGGTCAAACAGAAAGTGGATCTTCTGTCTGTGGGGACGCTTTGACACATACAACGGATTTGTTATGTGAGCCTGCAGAAATAATATTAATAGCAATAACTGTCACAGTTTATGGGATAGATGCTGTGTGATTTGGCAACCATTTCATTGTGTCAAAGAGTTTTCTGGAAATTCATGCTGACCTACTCCCAAAGGACACACCCAAAAAGCATGCAGGCACAAAGGCATTAAATTTCCCCTGTGAGTGTGTGTGTGGGTGTGTGTGGGGTGAAGAGGGCACAGCTACTGTAGCAGGATGGCTGTGTCTGTTGAACTACAGCCAGCATGCGATTTCCAACTGTCACAAGCTGGTCTCTCTCAACGTGCGCTCGCTCACACCTTGCAGCCGATCAACTTTATATCCGCTGTAAAGCTGTCGGCTCGCCGTAAACAGAGGGAGTGGCAAACACTTTCTCCTGCACCTGCACTGTCTCACAGTCCTGTCACTGGGCAGGCAGTGCAGGAGGGAGCGCGGCCCGAGGACTGTCTTTGGTTAGTATGTTGTGAAAGCTTTACATTTGGGTTTTTAAGTGAACAGCAGCTGCACTCTCGTCCAATGTGAGGCACAATGAGCGATAAGGCCCGCTGCAAGATATTTATGTGGGCTGTTGACAGAAAAAAAGGCTCTTTTGAAGGATCTAAACCTGTAACACTTTCCAGCCACCAGACAACCGTTCATGGCATTTGAATAAAGCTGTTGGACACAATGTTTTTGTCTATGTATATATTCCACACTTACATCTTTTTAAAACAGATAATTTTGATAGCATGAAGGCTAAACATACTTAAAAACTGAAGCTACACTATCAGAAAATATGAGGCACCTTTGTGGTGTTTGAAACTTGATATGGTTTGGTTACTGCCATTTATCATTGTGTCTTTCAGCTTTTTCTTTATATGATCAAAATTTGTATTTTCACATCTTTTTATGCATGCGGTTGGATTGTTAGTGCACAAATTGAAGTGAGCAAAGCCCTCTGAATTGAACTTTTGCATAAAAGAAATGCCTTAACACTTAGCCATCTGCCACATGACTGAAAAAAGGAAAACGACCTTTTCCTACACACAGGAAACAGGAAGACTGACATCATTGGTGTTTTAAAGAAACTGTATGCCTGACTTGTGAACACCTTTATGATTCTGTAGTTGGCAAGAACTGGTGAGGATAACATACCCTTCACTGCGGAAGATGGTCCGGAAACAATCACCCAGGCTCTTGTAGCTGGTGGGGTCACTGGTTCCCCTTTGGATCTGGAACCTGCAATGACAAAGTTCTAATTAAATGTTAAATACAGCAGCACCATCTCAAACCAGCTGAGGTCCATACTGTATATGTTTTGACACCTGTGTGTAAAACACACTCAAAATAAATCTTATCTTACAATAAATGAGCTCATTTC
>JAPZDW010000007.1:4568067-4579786 GCA_029814725.1 Acanthurus nigricauda
TTTTATTCAGCAAAGTGAGAAAGAATGTATACACCGGTTAACAAGTATGTGGCTGCACTTTATGGTCAGTGTTACAAGATGGGGCTAATTTGGCATCAGAGTTTTCAGTGCAGTCAATAATCTGAATGTTCTGACGGTAAATGCACATTTGCACTTTTCTGTTGTGGTCCCAGTGATATTGTTATCACAGTATTCTAAAGTAGCAGATCAAAAAGCATCTTTACGCTAAATTTGGGTTGGAAAAAAAGGTTATAAATGCATATAATTGAAAAAAATGTATGTATATAACTTACTTAAAGCTTCACCTTATCATCAAAACTTTATGATTTACTTTGTCAGCAAATGAGGGCTGAAATGCTGTCTGACACATTAATATGGTTTAGTATTTATTATTTTTAACTTTATTTCTACAGTTTGGTTTGAATATAATCAGGGTGCAGTCTGTCACATGCTTAAGAGATTTAAGGATGACATTTCCATTTGTGCATTCATTTCTCTGTGCAATAAACTGGTGCAGTGAATTTTAAAATGCATTCAAGAAACTTTAAATCATGAATCATGTGATAAACTAATGAAGTGACTAACTGGTATTAGACCAAACGTGGAGATAAGACTGCTGAGGTTGCAAATCTGTGAGTGTGCACAGTATCACAATGTACAGTCATAACACACACACGCAGACACACATTTCCCAGCAGTGTGTTGGCTTGCTGCAAAGCAACACAAGCATGCACAGTCAGGCACAGTTTCACACTCACACACACACACACACAAATACACACACACACACACACACATACTCCTTAAGCCAAGCCAAACACACTCAGTCTTTTGACCAGACATGAGGAGTGACAAAGCACCACGTACTTCCATCAGCAGCCTGCACACTCACTCCCCCTCCCCATTTGACCTCTGACCTTGATGACAACAGACTGTCATCACCGTCACTCCTGCAATGTAAACAGAGAGTCCCTACAAAAACTAGCAAACAGACAGAATGGTGTCCTGAAGCTGTGTGTGTGTTGTGACTGCTTACTTTTATGTGTGTGTTCTGTCCTCTTTAAACATTCAGTCTGTTTTTGGTTCGTCCTTTCACCCTGCTTTTTTTTTATTAAAGCGTCATGTGCTCTAGTTTTATCTACTCTGCACTTTAAATAACTAATTCCTAAAGCCGGCCCACCTGCCGTCATGACCAAAGCTCAGTTTGAGCCAGCGCTCTCTTCGATTTTTCTGCTGAATGTCAGGAAAAAGCGAGGGTTAGAGCACAAAACTGTTGCCAGAAAGGGAAATATTTACCCAAGGTGACGCAAGCAGTGCCCTGCTATTGAACTGCTTCTGGTTATATTTAGAAGTTCCTCACCACCAGACCAAAGTGCTGCCCTCATCAAGATAACATAAAAGACATAAAATGAGTCTTCTTGAGTATATATCCCCCCCTCATCGACCCCTTCAACCCACTTTAAGTTAGACGCCCAGTGACATCAGCTGATGTGTCACCAAACACATGTTGCAGAGCAAAATGCTCCCCGCTCATGTTCTTGCCTTTTTGCCTCATGACCTCACCTTATCATTAAAGGCACTGGACACGATCAGCATGTGAAGTTTGGACTACAAATACAAACACATACGCAGCCCTCATGCTCGCACACTTCCTGTCAGCCGCTCTCCACAAATCATACATAAATGTTTATGGGTTTTTCCACAAATTAAACAAATAAAGAGGGAGGTGGGGTCGGATCAGGGGAGCTGAAAGGAGCACAGGGGGGTTGAGCAAGGATCTTGGACAGTGTGCAAGTTAAAGGCTGGAGCCAGCTGAGCGCTCCTCCTCGCCCAGAAGAACCGCCACGCCATGGCCAGCTGGAAACCATTGAGGGAAGAGGGGCTTGACGAGGAAGATCACGGGGCCTGCCTGTCTTGATGAATCCACTTACCACAACCAAAGTAAGACCAGAAACCAAGGAGTAGGAAAAGAACAAGTATGTGTCACATATACCGATGTCATATATTTTAATACAGGGAGTGATAGAGAGAGAGTAAGAAAGAAAGAGAGAGAAGGGTGTTTTAAAATCATGAATCATCAGCTCTGTTTCCCGAAAGCGGCCTAAAGAAAAAAAGGCTGCTCAAATGGGACATATTGGTCATTCATGAAAATCTTAAGTTTACATGCCTTTATGAGTTCCAGTCAAAAGAATTTTTTTTTTTTAAGTGCTAAAGTTCAAAAAAGTGCTCATTTTTCATTAAACTTCAGCTCAAAAACAGCTGCAGACGTGTAGGAAGAAGACATTATGCTGATTTGAGTCATGCAGCACTTGACATTTTGGCGCAATGTGTGAGTAAATCAAGCCTGTGTTGAATTATTGCCATTTTTGCAAAGAAGAGAGAAAAAAAGAACAGGGAAGTGGTTTTTTTTGACACTTTCTCAACACTCAATTCTTGATGGCTGCAAGCAAGAAGCAAGTGGGCGTGTTTTAGATTTATCTTTCTCATGATTGGAACCAAGAGCCACTTAATCTTGCATTTGTCTCAAATTTTTTGACACGGTGTGGAAAAAATAAAGTGTTTCAAAACAAAAGAAAAAGAAGGAGAAAGAGAGCAGGTCAGAACCAGACAGGGCAATTTACAATCCCAACTACGAAGACAAAGGTTTTATACAAAACATGACACAAACATCCTCCATCTGCACCACTTCAAACCAACACCACAACAGTAAAATACAGCCGAAACAGCATGCAGCTCCATCCAGTCAGCTCTGTGATTACTAGATAAACAGAAGAGGACTGCACAACATCCACTTCCATGACATCAAGTCTCTGCCATTGCCTCACACAACAATACTCAACACTTCAAACATGCAAATCTGACGAGTGAATCAACAGTTTCTTATTGTGGCAGATGTTTAAGACCAAAAAAAAAAAAATCCTAAAATGGAAGAAAGCCTTGTTTTTGGCTTGGAGTAATATGATCTTAAAATGAAAAAGAGGGGAAGAGGCCAAGCTGATTTCATTTTAGACAAACAGACATTTGTCATCTGGTGTTCAGAATGCGAGCAGGAATAGGTATTCTGTCCTAAATTCAAGAATGAAGTTTTTCATCTTCTCTGAACTCTGTGCGCACATGTGGAGCGTCTATTTTTACTGATTTACCTGTGCCTGAACCATGTGGACAGCAGGTTTCTCCTTTTTTACTGGCAAAAAGGAGGAGAAAAACATGGCTTCCATGCTTCAAGATAAGGTTTTCTCAAAGCATCCAGGTGCAAGTTGACCTACTTTGTAAATAACTTTAAACTTAATTGTGAACTGTGTTTCAAAATATCAAGAGCAAGTCGAGACAACATTTAGAGATTTTGGGGGACTGTATTGGTTGATATTGGTTAATTTTGCATATGTACCTATGAAGATACATGAGATACAAGATGCAAGTTTTGAATTAATATGCGAGCTCTAACTTCAGCTTTCTAACCTCACATAACATAAAACAAGTTTTTGTTTGCATTAGACTTTATAGCAAATGTAATGTTTATGGCCTTATAACATTGCTAAAACAATCCATGTTTAATCAAAGAAACATTTAGTTTAGTCTCCAAAAAATCACTATTAGGTCTGTTAAATCCATGGTTTAACATTTTAAGGAATAACTTGTTTGTTTACATACCAGAAGTCATATGAGAAGCTCCGGACCACTTTTTATTTCTCTCTGAAAATGAAGCTGGAACCAGAACATGAACTTAGCTCAGCATAAAGACTGAATGTAACAGTAAGCCGTGTTCTGTCTGGGGGGAAAAGAGAAAATTCAATCTGTCTACTGGCAACTTGCCCCTACAATCAAGTTTCTGTATGGATTAACAAGCATGATATATTGTATTTAGTTATATTTAGAAGATGGCTGCTAGTCTCTACTTCAGTCTTAATGCTAAGATAAGCTCATCGGCTGCAGGCTGCAGCCCTGAATTTAAAGCACAACTGAAAAAATGGCATCAATCTTGTTATCTTACTTCACTGACTTAATAAAATGATGCTTTTCATAATAGTTTTACAATGTTTATGTTTTATTTTATGTTATTTGCTGTTATATATGGCTGGTCATGCTTTTTTCTGTGCAAACCAATTTCCCTCTAGTAAAGTTCTATAAAATCTTATAGTAGCAATAAAGGTTTCATTCATAACTCGACTAAAATGAATTTCCCAGAATGGCAAACTTGAAAGGTTGGCATTGTCTCAGTCAAGCTGCAGTCACTAACTGGGTCTTTGTTTACAGAAAATCCATTTGCAAGGCCGAAGTATAAAAGTACACAGCATGTAATGCATTAACCATCATTGGTAAATGTCGGTATGTCAATGAACTACTTAGGTTTGCTCTGCTTTCTTTCTAATTATGCTGCTGCAACTGCGTCTGTAGCTGAGGCCAACAGGCATTACAGCGAATTTATGTTGTTTCCATCCATCCTTGGTTTTGTTCAAGAGAATATTCAATTCTCTCGGGACATGCTCATCCCACAGTGCAGCAAACACAGCTAACAAATGATTACAAGAATATAATCACAGCTTTTGGGTTTCCTCCAGCCTTGCCCCTGGGACAGTGGTCGGAGCTTGGTGGGAGTCTAGTCATGTTTTAACTCCAATTGGCTTCCTCTCTGCGACCTGATTAGAAAGTCTGTTGTCCATTACTGATGTTTTTTTGAGGGGAAAACAAAATGCTCCTCCAACTGACTATTATGGTTTGCACACAACTGCAGAACAGCACAAAGACAAAACTCATCCTCATGTCATGCTACACTGTATGTGTGTGTGTGCGTGCTTGCATGTGCACCTGAAAGTGGATACTGCACCCACTGTGAGTGGAAAAACCCCCCATCAAAAAGCAAAGAGCATGAGGAAGCTTGTCGTGTTGTTTTAAAAGTTATTGCCCCAGAATCTTAAACTGCCTGATCGCCAGTGTCTGTTCAGAGCAGCACAGTCGTTTGCTAACTTTTGCCCTTAAAAAAAAGCTTACTCTCATGATGTCATCAATTGTCACAAAAGGTGAAGACATGACAAGACAAGAAAAGTCCTACACCCTGGATCTGTAAGGAAATACCCTGGATCTGAGGCCGAGTAAGTGTCCTCCTTTACGCACCGGATGCTGACATCACAGAGGGACCTTTTGGACTTTCTTTTGCCTAACTTGGTCATACAGACCTGCTCTACCAGCAGCCTTGTACAGCTTTAAGGTTTTCAAAGCGATAAACATGACAGACACACCTCAGCGGCCAGAAGAAAACATCTGGACCAGGGAGTCGGCATCCTGCACGCTCTCTCCCATGATGCCCTCATTCCTTTATATAATCATTAAATCAGTGACGGATGTGAGAGAGGAGCAGCGGGGGGCTGAGAAAAAGAATGAAGACAGAAAAAGAAACAATCAGGAACGTGTAAGGTGCTTTTCTGGCATCGCATTACGTCAGTAAACACAAGTCTGACCTGTTGACAATGACGTGTAGTCTTATAAAAGGCAGATGTTGCTCGAACACCACAAATATGGTCCGTTATGACTGTGTGTCTCCATGTGTTTGGGCTTCATAATTAAAACATTTACAGACTGTGAGAGCTGTGCTTTTAATTCAGCGTCATCCCTTCCAAAAACTACTCATCTCACACTTGTCGAGTGCATGAGAAAAATATTCTTACCCCTTAAAGGTCTGCATATCTGAGTCTGTAGGTGATGTTCTCAGAAAGGGAAACATGAGTTACACTGTTTTGTTCACAGGCGAGTATCCTGCCTCAGAAAGCCGTACAGTTGGTTTCTATCAGCACAATCACATCATTAAATCCACTCACACCAGATACCCAAAATACTGTTTCAAGCCTAATGCTGGTTGAGAAATGACTCTTTGGCAGCAAAAACTACACACCATTTGAAAACAATGTCTGCTACTTAGAAAAATAATATCATAATTCTTTTAAGAGGATTGTAAGTTATCAGTTGACAGACTAGATTCTTTGTCTAATGCAGTGATGAATTCACCGTACATAAGGGTTTTGTTTTGACAAGAGAAACAATGCACTTTTTATGAGACTAATATTCAACTTCCTGTGCAGTCCCTGAGCTCAGTCTATTGTCACAAGTCTAACTTGAGATGTTGTGACATGGTTTCCTTCGCTGAGCCAAGTCAGACCTTTAAAATCTGCCCGAGAGGCGAGCTGCGTCCAGCAGGCGCAGCACACCAATAGAACCTGAAGTGCAGCACGTATGGAGGAAACCGCTCCAGTTGGAGAAATTGGATCCATCTATGGGGAATATCCCAAAATAAACCCCTCTGTTCTCCCATATCAGGCCTTGTATAAATAAGATAGCACTGCAGGCACACTGCACCATGGGAATTAGCCAATCCAGTCCTGTAAACATCAGCCAATGACTTCTGGCAGGCTGGCTGGCTCTCAGGAGGGGAGGTTCTGCACTGGAATTCATAAATAAATCACTTTTCTGGGAGGATTATGTGTCCACAGTCCCCGTCCTCCCGGCCGCCTCCCCCCAAAAATAAACAGGGCCAAGCAGAAATAGCAGAGTTTAAGCACCACTACAGGAAATTATCCGGGCTTGTTGCTATAATTTGGGGACATTATTTTCATAGCATTTGCATTTTAGTAAGACCCGAACTTTTTCAAGACCCTGTTACACAATCTCGTCTACTTCCCTCTCCGGTGTGTGACTGGACATTCCTACTGACATGAGCAGAAACAAATACAAGACACCAAAGCAGAAGAAAGGATCCTCTGTTAGATTCTGATGACTTATGATTTTATAAGATGCATGCGCCCTTTCTCCAATTCAGCCTCAAATAGTTAGCACCACAAAACTGAGGTCAAGGGAACTTTAGCTGTATTGTTTTTGTTGCTATCCAGTGTTTTTTTAAGGCGAGCTTTTATGCCATTAACAGGTTTCCAGAGGAAGTAACACAGAATTATTTAGCCCACTTAACCTGGCCCTCCCTGGATAAACATTAGGGCCCAGTGACAGACGCTGAATAAAGGTTTTGATTTGAGTCAGTGGTGAAGTAGAAATGTTTAAATGGTTTTAATTCTGCTCTGATCAAATAATTGATTTGGTGATTTAAAAACTGGGCAAAATTTAAAAAAAAGATTTTAAGTTTGAACCTGTAACTCATAAGTTTAAAGTTCTTTTTGAGGTTACACAAACCACTGTTTTTTTATCTACATATCAAACAGTCCAGTTCACAGAGGAAGTACATTCATAGTGAGAGGTTCTGTATCTCTTTGATATCAATGCATGAACTCGATCATATGTAGCGAGGCGGAGAGTTGGATGCTTGTTGAACTCGTTGAACTTTTATGCAGAAGACCAAAGTTCACATCCTGTTACAGATCAGCCATTAGCAACCGTGAATGAATGAACCCTAAACCTGATGCTAATATTAAATGGTAATTTAACAACTACTAAATATCCTGTTTTTGCTGACCTCTAGAGGTTAAACTTCTCACCTTGCAGCAGTGATGTACAGGTGAACTCCAAGACAATGTGTCAACTATAGCTGAGGTGGTTACAGGTGCATCAGAGCAAACTTGAGAGCTTTGAACCTTTCGACCAGAGAGGGCAGCGAAACACTGCTTTACAGTCTGATTTTAATCTGTTCTTCAAACAAGTGTTTCAGATCTCTAACTTTAACTGTACTTGAACTCAGTTACTTCACAGTTCATGTATTTGCAATGACCAAAATCTTTCCCCGATCTGCACCATACTGTGGTTGATATGCACAAATATTTTTGAAAGCAAGAATTTTCAAAATGTTGGAATTTAACTTTAAAAAACAAAGCAAACAAAAATCATAAAAAGTGATCTTTGTTCTTTTTAGAAACATCTGACACTGACGATCTTATTTAAACCTGCTTCAGCTCTGAAACAACCATTTATATATGAAGCAGATTTTTTAGCAAAACCTTTACTTTTTAACCAAAATTAGCCTTTTATTAACTTAGGTCACTAAATCATACTTAAGGAATCAAAAGCACTAATAAAATCTTTAAGGTGCATTTTTTTCTGCCTCTGTATTGTTAATGGAGCACTGACTCATAAACTCTACAGTTTAGGAAACACAAGGGCCTGTGTCATTTTGCAGAACCACAAACCCTCTGATTCAAATAACGAGATATTAGGTCTGAATTATGATCAGTGGACATCATGGAAATGACAGAGAAGCATTTAAGAGTTAACAAGTAAATGAATGACAACAATGGTGGGATTTTCCAGGAGGAGGAGGAGGTTGTTGTTGTTGCTCTTTCGTGCTCATAACTTATTCGTGTGTGGGCATGAATGGGTTAAACGGCTCAGCGGTGAGACGCCTCATGCCTTCATATGTACACAGAGGCATCAAAAGGAGCCGAGCGCTCCTCACCTCCTCTGCATGTTCCATACAGTCTGCAGCACAACTTTTACTCATACAGTACGAGGCGCAGGAAAGCCTGGTGGGTAGCACAGATGCCTGGGCGAGGAGACACACAGAACAACCCCCAGCATCCTGTTTGATTCGTCTGCAACACAGGTGCTGCGACACAGCAGCAGCAGGTCACGAAATACCACGACATAACACATGTGTCTTATACGTGACAGTCATGAGTCAGGAAATAGAGTTGCTTTTAACATTTGCTCGGTGGTTGCTAAGTGAAAAAATTCATGTTATTTATGCTCTGACATTGCTTTACCACATTTTTTGTGGTGATGTGATAAGTAGGTATAGGGGAAAGTAAGGGGGCTTCCTCTTTCCACATCAATGAGATAAGAAAGGAAGTGACATAAGTTCCTGCAGTGGCACGAGGCAGATAGCGAGCACTGCATGTGTTCAAGGATGTAGAAAAGACTGACACTCGCATAATGTGAACACTTTTGATCAGAACTAAACGTCTGCATTCGGTTGTAATTTTTTAACTTTGAACTGCAAAGAGCCTGTAGCTGTGCGAGAGGAAAAAACCCAGCTGGCAGCCTTGGGTTAGTGTAAGTTAACAGTCACACTGTGATTATTACTGATATGAAAATGCACGGCAGTGAGCTCGGTCAATCTTGACTGTATGAACAGGCCTTTAAGGGAAATTTTGAAAAAAAAAAAATCTTCAATTCAATCAGATCAGTCAATATTTCCAAAACACTGAAGAGTTTATTATGAGAAACAGCAATGAGTGACTCATAGCCTTAATATCAGGCTGGTAGTGGGCTTCGTTATTGTTCATTTTTACAGCGCTGCTGCAATACGAAACCAGTGTATCTCTCATTATGGTGTAAAATCCCACTTTTATTATGAGATCATGCTGGGACACTGATTTAAATGAACCCTCAGGAGCCAGAAAAGATGTACGTCAGCAACTCGGCAAATGACAGACACAGAAAGAGAGATGTTTAGAGTCAGATCTGAAAAAGCACATCAGAACGACAAGTGTGACCGTGGCCAGAGAGGACACTTTGTGCAATATTGTTTGTAAACTGATCCCTGAACTAGCGACTGCCGGGTTCACAGCCTGAGTCACAGTCTGTGGTGTCGTCGGGGTTTAGCAGCTTGGTAAACAAGGCGATGAACTGCCAAACAGGAGAAAGTGTTCTGGAAAGTACCCAAGAAGCTCCGCTATGCAGACGAGGGAAAATCATCTTCAGCCTCAATCAGTCGATAAGAGGGGACACTCTCAGCTCTGACTTAACCACTCTACACTGCAGGAGAAGCTGCAGATGAAAAAGTTAAAACAAAAAGGTTTGCATGCAGGCTTGAGTGTGTTTTAGTCTTTGTGTGTTTAAAGACAGCAAACAGGAGTGAAAGAGAAAGAAAATGTAAAGAAAGAATGTGACGCAGTGAAAGGAAACAAGAAAGAAAGGAAACAAACGAGAGAGAGAATAAAACCAAAGCTCCACTGTCAATAAAAAAAGATCCTTTCTGTCCATCTGTGTTACATCACAAGTTGACAAAACAGCCTTTATTTAGAGGCAGTCCTTCTCCATCTGAGAGGGTTTTTAGAAACCATCCCAGTCAGACATGGTCTCACCTTTTGTACTGTAAGCAATGGAGTAATGACTCAAAGTAGACACAACATTTTTTTTTTTTTTTCTCAAAAATCAGGGTTGGATAGGGTCAGCGTGCCCCTCTTGTTCTGATAATGGACCAGCCGGGCCACATGAACACAGAGTCGGCACAGTGTCAGAGCCAAAAGTCCAGATTTTGAACCCTTTCCACTTTGTACTTGGCTGCAGCTCAGAGAGGCTACAGGCCACTCGCTCCGAGGCTGATAAACAACTCCTGGGCTGAGAAATAGGCCGACTGACTGCTGACTGAATGCAGCCGCGGCTTTAAACACATGTTTAATGTTTATTCAGTGTAAAACTATGCATTTCATGTTGGAAAATAAATACTTAACATGATCAGTGGAGGTATGTCTACACTATTTTACATAAGTGGAAACCTGCAGGTCTTAGAAAGTTGCATAGCTGCCCATTAATTTAATCTTCCAGCTCCAACTCTGTGCAGACTGAATATGTTGTGCATTCAAGTTAAAGGGCTTGAAATGTAATAACCAATACTAAATTGGCAGCATATAGTTAATAAATACTATTGTTCGCATTAATAGAGGTAATTAAAGCCATTAAAAAACAGTAAAATAAAATATTTGTAAGTTTTAACTTGTTGCGGCATCACAGTTTTTATTCGACATCTGTAGGTGAAGGGGTCATATTCAGCCTTTAAAAGTGGGGCAATTAAGTGTGTGATTCCGTTCTAACACACTTCTGAGTTGTGTAATAAAAGAAATTCCAATCTGAGCAATCACTATGAAACAAATAACATACTTGGCAGGTGACTGGATGAACCACCTGTTGATCTACAGCGGTTCAGCCAAAAAGCCCATAACTTGAAACTTGGCAACGTGAATTCTTCCATTCTATGATTTGGCGTGATCTTGTGGGATCTTGTGATCTCGTGATAACGGCTTCCTCACAAGGTAAACTTCGACTTTGACTCAGAGGAGAAAACAGCAACAGGAAGCTGAATCATCCACTTTATTATTTACACTTGTGTCTTTTTTCCGAGACATGTTGAAGTTGTTTGTGAAAAAGGGCCATTGTTCCAGTTAGGAGGTTACATGAATATTCTAAACCAACATTTAATACGTTCCAGCTAAGAACGTTCTGTGCAGACAGTGGAAGGAACTGGGGATTAATAGGAGCCTAGCAGTTCTACCATATCATATTAATCCAGCCATGGTTGGTGTCTGTCATGTGTCATTTCCTGTTATTCTGAAAGGGTAAGATTTAGAAGATAGTAAAAGTAGTCTCTACTAACTAGTTGTTTATTAACGCAATAACTTTTTATAATGACATTAGAGTGTACTGACATGATTAGCATTTGGAACATGAATGAGACACAGTGCTAGAAAGACTCCCCACAGCAGCCCACGTGAACAGAAAACACCTACGACAGTGACCACCTCATCACCATGGACATTCTACCTCTCATCATTATACACAAACTTTACATTTGTGGGTATTTTTAAAACTATCAGGGTCATTTTTTGCTTCTAGCTCCTGTTCATTTCTGAGCCTTTTGTATGCTCATCTTTCAATTACATCAAGACCTGTGCACAGGAAGTGGGCAGAAAGGGGAGTTCTGCTAGACGCCTAAAATAGCTTGTCAGACACCAAGATGTATGCTTCTAGAGTTTCTGCTTTGGTGCGTCCTCTATTGTGCTTCAGATCG
>JAPZDW010000007.1:4796302-4806602 GCA_029814725.1 Acanthurus nigricauda
CGATCTAAAATCAACTGCAGATGTCAGCTCACAGATTCTTCCTCTGCCGCCAATTATAGACACTCACGCAAGGATCTACTCAGCCCCAGAGTTTGCCTCCTTATACATACACACATACACACACAAACGCAGATTTACAATGAGCTACAGTTTACATACCTGTGCATCCATTTACATACACGATCATGCACACCTGCTTCATTACTTTCTTAAACTTTAGAAAAAAGTTGTAATCCCTCATTGATGAATTGAAAGGCTTTGCAGCCACCTGTGTTAATTCCTGCTGAGCTCTCAAAGTGAATGCTGAGTATGGATAATGATGTCTACCAAAAGCATTGGTGTTAGGTCAGTGTTTAAATTTCCCCCAAAATATTTCTTCCCCCACACTGTTTCTTGCTGCATGCTGTTCCGACATCTGTCATTATGTGTTATTTCATGTCATTACTATAATCACCAAACCATCTTCTGGACTTAGAATCATCCATCTGTAGATTTTTCGTTTCTTTTGCCCAGAGGAAGAACGATCTGAACTTGTCAAAGGCTCACAAGAAATTATGAGAACATGATTGAAATGTGATTTGTGATTTGTGTCCTAGGTGCATGTAATCATTAAGTCAGGAAAAATTGTCTTAAATCTGTGTTCTTATTCCTAAGATTCTGGGACTCCTCAAGCAGGCATTAAACCCAACTGAGGCACTTAAGGATGAGATGGAAAAAAGACAGCAGCCTACTCAAGGAATTAGATTTATGCATGTCCTTGTCTCGTTGACGATTTTTGTAAGTATTGTAAGAAAGCATTATGTGCACTAATCAATCCAATAGTTGTAGTTCATAATCAGTAGCAGCATAGTAGCTGTAACATTGCTAGCAGTATTAGCAGCAATGCTAGCACATTGACACCTTCCAGCAGACACGATCAGCCCAAGCAACTAGAATAGAACATGGAATTACATTGAGCTTTGATTAAGAGTATTCTGAAGGCGCCTTTCAACAGTTCATTGTGCATTTGTAACATCAGATACAACAGTTCTCCGCACATCAAGCAGGTGTCCTCACATGTTTATCAGTTCTGTCTTGTTTAGTTTAAGTATTTAGATGGTTAGTTTGCTCCAGTCACTGTGGTTTTGATCTGCTCCGTGACTCAGTTTCTCGTATCCTGCCCTGTTGGATCAGCACCTTTTAGTGCTCTGACACCTCCAGACTCACAAACTAAGTGCTGGGCTGCAAGGTAACTGATTGTGGTGTAATTTGTCATGCATGTATGGTGATGTAAATGTAAATACATACTCCAGTGCTGATGATTTCTGTGTATGTAGTGGGAATGATAATCTCTGAGTCAAGTTGGGGTCAATTCAGAATCTAGAAGCCAAGTCTGAATAGTCATGCTTGTGGTTTGAGCCAGGGTGGAATACAAAAGGAAAAATGTATACAGCATGCTCTTTGTGTTTGTGTGGTTGGTGTTGTGTTGCCGCAGCGCTGCATAACAGACAGCACAGCATTCACAAGCTCTGACATCTGACATTAAGCTCAAAGACAAACTGAGCAAGGGTAGATTGTTGTAAAAGGATAATGTTGTAAAAGAGTATGGGACCCACATATATGAAAGTAGCTGCTGTTCAGCAGCTCTCAAATATCTGAACTTCTAAAATAGCACACGAGTGAACCACGATGTTATTCTTTTCCAATCAAATCGAACGAACGGCGTAAAATGCACAAATGTGGGTGGGGGTACTTGAACGTTGTTGTGAGATATGCAAGAGTGAAAAAGTGGAAACAATGACTTCACTGTTTTGTAGCTGTAGTGCTTAGCAGCACTGAGAGGAGGAAGTTCAACACAAAGCAGACAGCAATGTGCAGCTCCATACAAGCGCTCCATTAATACTATATTTTCCACTGATCATAAAATAGATTGAGCTCTTGACAACCACACACTGACTCTGGTTCAAGTCCAAAGTCTTTTTCATTTTGACCTAACAGCGCACTAATTATACTTACAACAGCTATATTTGTACATTTTACAGTTTGTATGGCTTTCTTGACTAAATGTAAAGGTTACATTGTTAGGTTTTATAGATCATTGTATTATGATCATGTGCGTGACATCAAAATATTTATACTATTAAATGACTGTGTGCAACTTGACTAAGACATTGCAAAGTGTTCTATTCGATACATTTTGATGATAATGATACTAGTAACAACAAAATACAATACCTTATCCTGGTTTTCTAGCATAGCTTTACTAATTTAAGTTCAGAGGCCAAGATAATAGGGCACTCTTCTACATTCAATTGATGTTAAACCAAAATAATGCCATAAAGCTTAAATGACTCATATTGATAAATGCACATACTTGCAATGGTAGCACTCATTAGCCATGTCCCATGTGGCAGTGCAGGTAACATGAGAAATGTGCAGCCATAGATGCATAGTACTTTTTATAAAGCCATCAGATGTTTATTAACAAGTAGCTTATGTTTCTGCACAGGTGGTGGTGATTCACAGAGAGAGCTTTTGTATAACTCCAAGGGAGCAGTGGCTTTAGCTTGTGAGCACTAAATTAATAAAACACAAACCATTAATGAATACTGAAACTAAACATAAATTTGTGGTTTGTGTGTTTGTCCCTGTGTTTTGTGATGTGAATCTTTTAGGCAGGAAGAGAACAAGGAGGCCAGAAACTGAACTGAAACAATTAAGCAACTCCAGCTGTTTACATTCATATGTCCAACAAAAGTAATTACAGTTATAAAGTTTATAATATGTTGTGGTGTCTTGCTCAGAAAATCTGTGTGACAGTTTGAAAAACTCACCTGTTGCTGAGTCCATCTAGTGATGAGTTCCTGTCATGTTGCATACTGGAGAAAAACATGCTATTTGAAAATAATTATTATCATGGAAATCTTACGTATTTTTTCATTCAGAAAAAAAACAGACATGCAAAGTTAACATGGAGGTTAGATTTATACCCTAGTTCTTCTTCTTTGTTGGTTTTTAGAGGAGGCTTGCATCCAAAATGTTCAATTAGTGACAGCCACTGGATTGAAAAAAAAACACTGATTCTATCATCTAATCTAAACTTAAGGGAAAAAACAAGAACATTTCCTCAACTCTCATCCCATATTTTAATAAACAAGCCAAAATCTGATGAAGACCAAACAGAGGGATAATAGTGTGAATACAAATACAACTCCGAATTAACACTGATATTTCCTCGTGTCTGCTTGACAAGTAAATAAGAATTTGTCAACACTGCCAAACCCTGAATGTCTGCACCAACTTGAGATGAATATGATCTTATTGCAATAACCTGTTTGACTTTTGATCAACAAACGTTTAATCTTAGATCTCATCATGATACTGATGGGAAAAAGTTCATTGAGTGAGAAATATTCCATTGAGCAATCTCGATGGATGGATGATTGAATGTCTGTGAATGCAGCAGTCATCATGCGTGACTCCACCTAAGTCTTATCTTTAATTGAGCTCAGATAGAAAAACAGTTACCTAATGCCTGGCCTAGAAACACTGTAACACCAAACATGTTTAAAAAAGGTTATATAAGAGGAGCGACAAGGCAAATATTCAGCATCTAGAACCAGATAGCTCTGAAACAAAGTGTGCATTTTGATTTTTTTTTCATCCGTTTCGTACATAAACACAGCAGCTCCTCTGCATGGCAGACAGAGAGGTCATCCGTCTGCATCCAAAGCTGCACCCGCTGACGTCACAGCAGCTTCCCTCATTGTTGCATATCTGGTAAGTGTGCAAAGACTCTTATGTGCACAATGGACCCAGTGTGAAAGCATGCCAGACTGAGATGGAAAACAAGCGAGGAGGGGGTGCTGAGCTAAACTGCCGCAAGCAGTATGTTGTTAGTTGTGGAGGAGGATGAGAGATGACTGGAATGTCAATAAGAGGAGATGATAGGTAGTGGGACAACAATGGCACAGAAGACAAGAAGATGAGACATGGGTTGACACATGAGATGCTCTTCTCTTCACACAGGATACAATTAAAATTTTTAGATGCAATCTCCACAAATATGCATAAAAAATAGATTTTTTCCTCTTGAAAAATTAGGAACTTATAAACAAAAGTAGCCGTGCAATGCAGAAATGCTTGCACAAAATGTATGAAAAACCATCATTTGCCTGCATTTAAATTCAGAAGTGTGCTGTTTTGCATCTACCAGTCCAAATGCACATCGTGAGACACCAGACTGAACAAAAACCAGAGCAATTCTCAAAAAAAAAAAAAAAACAAAGGCCAGTGATGGATTTTCAATTCTGCACACTTAGCCTGCAAAGACCCCAGCTGTTGCTCTGATATTATTTCACAGACTTCTTTGCGGTCAAAGAGTGTTCCCACATAGTGAAAGCCCACCACAGGGTCCCTCCAGGGCCTATCACTTGGGAAAACATTTTCTCTGCATTTGCCTTTTATTTGCCTGGTGAGGGAATCGAAGCCTGTTTGTGTTATGGGGAGGCGGTTGCCAAGGACACCCGAGTTTTCTCAGACGAGCAGCATTCCAAGTTATTTCGAACATCTTTGACTTTTTTGTGTGATCTGGAGAGCCTCTTTTACTGTTAAGACATATCTTTGGGCGGAAATTAAAAAATGACTTCATTATAGTCTCAGTGGTGAAGGGAAATTTGGGAGCAAGAGAGGAGATACAAATGTATCTTCCAGATGCAAACATTTCTTAAAATTTGTACTTCTTATAGTAATAACATGTCATTAGTTCCTGATTGTCCGCTGGTTTGTGGTTGGATGGGCTTGAAATTATTGCCAGAAATGTGGCTCAAAAATCTTAGTGCCACAAGAGCCTTTATATGATTTTGCCCAAGAAGAAACTGAATAGGGACACCCGCAAAATGTTTATGATTCCCTCCAACAGGAAAGAAAGTGGTTTTTTACTCTGCAGTGTTTAGGAAAAATGTCTTTCAGAGGGTGTGTGATGAGTGTGGCTGATCACTTCCTCTATAATTGTCATGTTATAAATATGCATGTTTTATATGCTGTTTTACTGTGTGTCGCAGCTGGGAAGCAGCATGACATTTAAAGTGCTGCTCAGACTTGGATTTGTCCACATATTGAAGCATGAGCCTGCAGAAAAAAGCTTAATAAAACTGGATTTATTTTTAACTTTTACAGGAATAAACATGAGCATGTTTAGACAACTACAACACTTCAGCTTATGACTGTTACTACTTAACATTATATACAAAGCCAAGAAGCATATCAAGACAGGGCCAACTAAACTTTATTAGTTTTGGAGTGAAATGTTTTGCTAAAAGCATTTCTAAAATGCAGCATTTCCTCACCGTGGGAAGGCTAATCCTGGATGCTATCACTGTGAAGCTAACATTAGCATCAATGTTCTGCTCTGTTTTTTTCTGGATTTTTGGAGGTTCAAACTTTAACATCATCATCATCCAAAACAGCATTACATGTGTCAAATATCAGTTAATATATTTAAGCCTTTTCCCTTTTAACCTTAAAAATGAGAACACACTGATATAAAATGAAAGTAGCTAGCTAAGCAGCCAAACAACTTAATATCAGAGTTAAATAAAAGTCTGATCCTTATTCATATTGTCTCTAAGGATAGCCTTTGCAGCTGTTGAGTAAGCTAATTTTTTTGCTAAGACAATTGCATCTCCAAGCAAAAAAAATTAGCATACTCCTAGCATGGTAACATGTAGGCCTGTGTGGCCCCTCAAAGTTAGCTTAATACTCCTTTCACAGGCTTCTCAGTTTAAAAAACATGATATTTTCCTCAAGAGGTAAAGACTTCAAGTTGGACTGAATCAAAAAGTCAGCCTGAGAAGGTGTATTCCACTGACTCATAATGCTAACGTTAGCTTAACTTGCTAGATACAGTAGCTTTAGCTGATAAGATCTACTAGCAACAACTATCAATTTAAATGGCCAAAGTGATAGCCGCCAGCTGGAAACGAGACACCTGCTTTCGTGTTACGAACTTGGCTCAGACTTGTTGGAGTCCACACACAGACACAGAAGTCTGCAGTAAAAATAAAATACGAGAAAATAAGATGGTGTGTGGAGATAGGGATGGAGTCAGTAGTGAAAAGCATGTGTGGATGATTCTAAGTACGTGTTTGGTTGTAACAAATGCAAACCAAATGCAAACGCAAACCACAAACCAAACTAAAACAAAGCCATGTGGGCAGTTAGAGGCTGCACAGCTAAAGAGGATACAGGTGAGGAGACCAGAGCTCATATACCTTTTGCCCATCCCACCTCTCAGGTGCAAATAATTACTCTGACGACCCCTCTTAGCCTCTGACAAGAAGGAAACAGACCAAACCATGGGATTTAGCCTATATATTTGCCCAACATGAAGGTCAAACTGTTTTAAAAACTGATAAAAACTTTAAAAAGGAAATCTGACACCTCTGTGATTAAAAACTGCGTATGTGATAGACAAAAATGAGCTTTTATGAGCTGTTGCTGTGTGTTGTTACAAAGATCACACCTGTCATTTATACAGCTGACAGGGAAAAATCTGGACAGGAGGGTAACGCTAGTTTTGCTCAACAATAGTCAACATTGTGCTCTTCAGCAAGGCATTGCGTCATCAAGTCTCCTCATAAAACAGTGGTTTAAAAAAGATAAAGAACTTCCAGATGTAAATGTGTAAGATTATGACATCAATGAAAAAAAGGAGCGGTCATACTTTCCTGAAGGTAAAAAAAAAAACCCACCACGATGAATCCATTTACATGTTAGGCTTCGTCAGAACTCATTTCCATCTGCGCCCACTTCAAAACACAGATTCCAGTATCTGGTGCTCTGTTCAATGCAACGTCCAGATCCTCGGGGCCCTGATGAGCTACTAGAGGTGCACCACATCACACACGGCAATTCATAAAAACCTACAGCACAGCTTTACAAATGGCTGAATAACGACCATCTTCATCCAGATGGAGCTGATGAAATTAAGGGATGTTTCTCTGTAGGTGACCCTCACTGGTCTGCGTACTGGAACACCACTGACTGAAAGCCTGACAGCAAAGTAACAAATTCTGGGACACGCAGATTGTTTTTGTTAAGGTTTTTTTTTAATGTAACATTATGATTCTCATGAGTATGTATTGGAATGACTACGTTAAATCACACAGTTCGTACCCTCTCTTGATTTACTGCTCCATCATATTTAATGGGCCGGAGAGAACAACAGCAATCGTAAACAGACGACCGCAAAAGGTGGCCACCAGCCATGTTCGGGGAAATAAATCTGAAAGCAGCGACGGCAAGCAAAATACACAGTCGGAGTCAAGTGTCAAGTTTCCACAATTTTTTTAAAAACTGCGTGTATATCATTAGAATAACAGTTACATTAAATCTGCTATGATTGGATTTTTGTTTATGGATTTGAAATTAGTTTGTGCACGAGAAAAGAAAAGAAACAAACTCTCTAAATAAAATTCCCAGTGCTCTGATTATCTTGAGATCATCTTTTGATATGATGCAGAACCTTGTTTTATCTTACACACTTATGCAAGTTGCACAGCTGTAACCCTGGCGAGCTCTCTACAGTATAATATTTCGCGGCTGTTGAACCAACTTTATGAGGCTTTATGGAAATACAAACAAACAGACAGGCATATAAGATGATAAATGTCTCCCCAACATTCCCTGGCACTCACAAAATGTGCCCAAAGGAGAGACAGATTAGTTTTCCGGCATTGTTTGGGTATAAATATCATGAGATGTATTCTTTTTCCATTCACTGTGAACTCAGCGGTTATTCTCCAAATACCAGCATTCAGCCGTTTTATTCTAAAAACGGCATGTGGGAAAATGAGAGGGGGTCGTTAATAAGACTGTGTGATAAGTCAAACAAGAGAATTTAGAAAATCTTGTAGACGTAAGCATTCCTTCAGGGTAAATTTTGATTGATTTAAGCTCCTTTAATGGCTTTAATTATGTGTGTTATTGCTAAAACAGCTGGCTCATTAAGTTGTGAATACATCCAGACTGCTTCAATTTGTTCGCTGATAATCAGGATCGAAACAAAAGAATTCATGACCTCATGTGTTTGTCCAAATAGTTATAAATACATCCTGGAGTAAATCCTCCAGTCTCCATTTCAGTGACATTTTGAGCAAACACTCTTTGTTACAATCTAGTAAACTCTGAGTTACTGAATGACCATTAAGTGAATAAAGTGACAGTCCATCGCTGGTTCCTGCTGCTTCTCCTTTACATGATGTAGGAGGAGATGAAAGAGCACAAGCATGTAATTTCATCCCCTCTGTGAATCATTAGTTAGGTGATTGATCTGAAGTAGGATTTACATGGCTTTAACAGGATAAAAATGTAACTATTTAAAGGTTTTCGGTCAGTGATTGCAAACAGTGGAGTTTCAGCAGGGTCAAAACCAACCGAGCAAAATAAAAAGAAAAACCGCTGTGTAATGAAAATTGCCTGTTAATGGCAGTTTTAGGATGAAACGAGCCACTTGGATTGGTGGGTTTTCTTCAGGAGTAATTTCCAAACCTGCTCTGGAGGCCTGCTTAGCTTGTCTGGTCACTCTTCCTTAAATTTGATTAAACCCTTGTCGAGGTAACTTTTTTGCCTTTTAAAATGGTTGTTTTCCTCAGTGCCAAGTCTTGTCCACCTTTGAAGAAGACTTAACCACTTAAAAGATAAAGGAGACCACTTTTATTTATTTTTTTGCAGGAAGTTAGATGAGATGAGATGATCCTTGCACTACTCCAATTATAGAGACAAAGATAGGCGGCAGTTAGCTTAGCTTAGCATAGCATAAAGACCCAAAGCAGAGAGAAACAGCTGTCGTCTGACGAAATATTTAAATGAGAGAGCAAAAATGGCTGCTTACACCTCGACAATTCACACTCCTCCTGAGTCTTGTTATCACTGGACTTCCTATAAAATCACAACTTAAAATCATCACTTGTTGGTTTTAATGCACACATACTTAAGTGTTGTGTCAATCATCTCACCTAATTTTGGGCAAAAGAGGAAATATTCTTGCAAATTATATTCCATTATACAAAATTGTACTTTCAAAAGCAGAAATACAATAAATAGAGATCCTCCACAGCTGGCAGAGGACACAACTGTGAAACAGTTCTACTTAAATAAAAATAAGGAGGAAACCGGAAAAGTAGGAGCAGTAAAACAGAAGTCTGATGTCCTCTCACAAAACTTATTGTCATCATAGGATAAAAATCAGACTATTCTCCATGCAGGCTCTTCTAAAAATCCAGCCTCACAGCCCAATTTGGCACCATAAAAGATCTCTGACACAGAAATTGTTGCCAAGTATTGCACAAGATGGATTTATCGACCATCTTTTGTCCTGTTAAAGCCTTCTGAAGCAGTCCACCACGTATCCTCTGACCATAAACTTAAAAAAAAGAGGCTGAGAAATAGAAGAGAAAGCTGGTTTGTCGCTGCTCAGTGGGAAACCCTCTCAGACTTGTTAATTTTCTGACTGCTTTCCAAGTTCATAATGAGGTGAGCCTCGACCCAGTGAGCCCCTAAAAAACTGACAAATGAGTCTCAATCTAGCAACTGCAAATCCCATGTTTGCATTAATGTGCTGCAATTTATTTCCAAAAGAAATATAAAATTAACTCTCCACAGACTTTCTCTTACTTTTAATAGGCTCAACGGTGCTGAAACGCAGCAGAGGAAGCTGGCATCGCCGCCCATATTAGGCTCTAATGAGCAGAAATCTTAACACATTCGGAGTTATGGAGGTACCAGTGGGAAAGCAACGAACGACCGAGAGACTGTCAACAGGTGCTAAATTAAAGGACTGTGGTCAAAAGATATTTGACGCCTCTCAGTGAGAAGTGGTTTGATCTACAGTGAAAAAAAAAGCTGGAGGTTGAGGATGATGGCTGCTTTGCTGTTTTCTGTGGATTTGAGACGCCTTCAAGGCTGCAGAGGAGAGAAAATTGATTGCTTACTGTACACAGAAGAAGTTGTTGCTACCAGAGAACAAAGAAGGGATTGTGTCTCTGGATCACTTCATGAAGTGGAGAGTAAAAACTTTTTCCAAGCCAAAAGGAGTATAAATATTTAGCTAACAGCGTAGGACATATTTTTTCTTATGGAAAACCATATTTCTGGTGCAATCAGAGCAGCCAGCAGAGGAAAGAGCTGCATGGTGGGCTGTTTCAGCAACTGGTATTTACATAGTTGCAAAAAAAATTAAAATAAATGATCATCACTTCATCACTTTAACACAATATTTAGATTTTATCACCATTTCAAGTTGCTACATTGTATTGTGTTA
>JAPZDW010000007.1:5928590-5939473 GCA_029814725.1 Acanthurus nigricauda
TTGGTCTTGAGGTTCGTCAGTCTCACTCTGATCTCATCAGCAAACCTGGTGACAGAGTGCAGATTTTCTGCAGCCATAATAAAACTGACTACAGGGTGATGCTCTGGTACCAGCAGCCACCTGGAGACACAGCCATGAAACTCATTGGATATTTGTACTTTAAAGATGTCACAATGGAAGAGCAATATACAGATGACTTCAACATCACTGGAGACTTAGGAGGGGATAAAGCAAAGAATGGCTCTCTTGTTATTCAAACTGTAAGACAAAAGCTTAGTGCAGTTTACTACTGTGCAGCAAGAGAAGCACACTAACAAAAAAAACGTCTTGGCTTCACAAAAACTCTGCATATCTTTACTATGGCTTTGAATAAGACACAGAATAAACTGCTCTCAAACACCTGTCTGTGTGGTTGTATTTTGGTCTGATGCAGTCATAACATAATCAGTTAAAGCACCTGTTTTCTATTTAGTTGGTTATATAAATTAAACTAAAATAGACTCGACAAGACTTAACACAATGAAATCTGTAAAATTTAAACATATTTGTGGGGGAATGAGGTGAAAGGAGGAGAGTTTATAAAGCCACTCCTTTCTTAAACATGTGCTTCCTACTTAAATGTGACTCAGCTTATTGAGGAGGCACAAACAACACTCTGCAATCACTTGCCAATTGCTATGTTACATTCATGACTTTAGCATTGCCACATGTCAGATCTGTGCACAATGATTAGGCTTCTCTTCTGCTATTTCCTCACAGGTAAAACCTGTCTCACTTTGATTTAAGATGTATTGTCTTATTAACCTTTGTATTTAAAATCATTAACCAAACTCTGACTACAGCAGGTGTTTCTCTTGGGATTCAGGTGCATCAGTATCACTCTGCTCTCATCAGAAATGCTGGGGATCATGTACAACTTGTCTGCACACATCAACAATCTGGCTACAGGGTGATGATGTGGTTCCAGCAGTCACCTGGAGACACGACTTTGAAACTCATTGGCAATGTAGAATTTAATATAATACGCCATGAAGAATTTTATGAAAAGCATTTCAATATCACTGGAGATTTAAGTGGAGATACGGGAAAGAATGGTTCTCTGTTTATAATGGACCTGCAAGAGTCTGAGCACAGTGCGGTGTACTACTGCGCAGCTTGATACGCACACTAAGGCAGATTTCTTTTTTTACCACACAAAAACTGAACACATCCTTTTTCAGTTGTGGCTTTGCGTAGTCTTGAAAAGATCTTCACCAACCAGCTGCAGTTAGAGACTGTGTCATGTGTTTTGGACAGGTGATGGAGTCTGCTCTCTGTATAAACACTTTTGTGGTTTTTCATTTTTAGTTAAATACATCAAAAGACTGCATTTTTTATGGGATTTTCACGGGGGGTTGAGGTCCATCACTCTCTCTCTGCTGGTGATGGAGTGCAATTTTTCTACACACATGGACAAATTGACTAGAGATCAATTTTGTGGTGCCGGCAGTCACTTGGGGAAAGGACTCTAAAACTCACTGGATATGGATATGAACAATTTTAATTGATGGCGTTGAAGAGTCATTTAGTAACCATTTAAAAATTAACTTGAGATCTGGTTGGGGACAAAACAAAAAGTTCCACTTCTCATAACTGATTTAAAAGCACTCAAATTGTAATTGCCTAGTGTCATCAAGAAAAACTGCGGTTGCAAAAACTGAAATAAAGAAAGCTTCTTACAATCAATTTATGGTCCGATGCATCACTTCCTGCTCCTCCCTCTGATCCATAAAGCCCTGCAGACTCCAGCTGGTGCATCACATTCAACATGACGCCATCTCATCTCATCATATGCATCATCACTTTGTTATGGATTAAAGGTATTGTACTTTAACAAGCCATGTGATTTGCATTTAATGTGACATTAACTTTTAAAAGAATTTTTTAAAGTAGAGCTATATGGAATATTTATATTCACTAATTATTACTGATTTATTATCTCTCACAATCCAAACATACATTATGGTTTTAACTGATCGTGGTACATTGGACATTACAGCACTCACTCTTTCTCTTAAATTGTCTACAGGAGTTCACCTCAGCAAAGAAAAACAAGCATCTCAGACTCCAACTGACTGTCTGGTTAAACCAAATGGCGAAGTCAACCTGAGCTTAACACATGAAATCAAGAGCTATGACACTATTCTCTGGTACCAGCGGTCAGCAGGGGACACTTCCCTAAAACTCATCGGCTATGTGTATTATAAGACTCTGAAGATTGAGACACCATTTGAAAGTCACTTTAATGTGAGTGGAGATGTAGAGAAAGAAGCTTATCTTCACATCTCCGACCTGAGCCATTCTCAACACAGCGGAGAATATTTCGGAGCAGCAAGTATGCACAGTAATAAAGACAGTGACTCTCTCATACAAAAACCTCCATCATGTTGTAGCAGAGATCAGCACACCAACAGGAAACCACTGAAACTATGTGGTACATTAAACCTCTTGAAAAAAAGTCTTCTTATAGATTGTCTGTTAAAACATTTTTTTGTGGGGCAAACATTAATTTAGTAAAAGACCATGATAAAGTACCACGATTTGGGGTATATGGACATTTACAAAATACAATAATGTTAAATGCAGCATCACACACAAATGCTTAAGAAAATTATTTTAAAAATCAGAATCATGTTCACAGACTGAAAGGTGTATATTAAGGCTGCCTTTAACCTCTGAGTTCTTTACTTTAGCGTAGGTAATGTAATAAGGATGCATTGAGTCATTCAACAGTGATCGAGGTGTTTTACAACTTTATCGCACTGCAGTGTAACCTTTGATTCTGATGTCACATTTATTTCAGGACAAGTTTTTTTTAAAATTAAATTCTACTTTTTCCACAAATCTTGCAGATACTTTTTTCATGACAGTGCTCTTTGTTTTCACACTGTAGACTTCTCAGTTGGTCTGGATCAAAGGAGAAAACAGTATTGTTGTTAAATTGTTATTTGTTAACAAAAAAACATTTTCCAAAAGCTGTGCTATACATTGTCCTCGTTTAAAAGGCAGACAAAGTGTAGTTCACCTTTATCAAGAGTAAAATATACATTTTTATCAGATTCTTTATTTGTCTTATTTAACAAACCAATATATATAAGTAGTTACAAATGTTGGTCCGACCTAAGGATCAAACACCCATGTTTGCGTTTGAGACAACTGATCACTTGCAAGTAATAACCATCCTCTCTAAGAGTGTGTGTTTGTTTGTGTTTATATGATGACACTCAGTAAATTGTAATTAAGATTGTAAAATACAGTACAGATGGTTCTGAAAAAATAATTTAACCAACAGGTGGAGGCACAGCACATGGTTTGCCCTTTCTATGGTGATGATGTGGTGAACTAAACCACACATGCAAACACACACAGACACACACGCGCACACACAAACACATGATCACACACACACACACACAGAAATAGCACCCTACCCCTTCACCCTAAGGCTGATTTTTCTCACTGCACAATCTTTCTCACATCAGTGCTTCACAATGTCTTCATCAATGCAAACCTTTGGTTTTCTCTACATCTGTTTCTATTGTAAGTTCTCCAATGTAATCGCCATTACAGAACAAGTCTCATAATTATTCCATAATTTATAAAACATTAGTAAGCAATCATCTTAAGACAAACATTTTCTCCTAATTTTTTTGTGCGTCAATAACGTTGTCTAAATCTGCTTCCTCTACAGGTCAAGTGAGCGCTATTACCTTTCAGAAATCTCCTGCCCAGATAGTGGAGGAGAAAGCTGAGGTTCATATTGCCTGTAGTCATGATGACAGTGGTAAAACACTAATGCTCTGGTATCAGCAAAGAAAAGACAGTCTGTCTATGACCCTCATTGGGTATGGATACTCAGGAACTCCTGCAACTTATGAGGGTGAATTTGAAAAACAATTCACGCTGACAAGAGAGGACACTACGAAGGGAACACTGATTATTACTTCAGCAAACCTGTCACAATCTGCTGTTTATTTCTGTGCTGCCAGTACACAGTGATAGAGTTTAATGCCAACACCTCACTAAAAACCCTCTTTTTTTTTCCTGCAAATGAGATGTGTGCATTTGCACAGGAGGCGGTGTCTATTTTAATGCATCACTGAAGAAGGCTGTGTTTCTTCTACACAGGCATAAACTTGGACAATGTCTCCAGTAAAGATAGGATTTCTTCTCATCTTGTTTACATGTAATGAATTTAGTTACAAAAAAAAAAACATTTGGTCCTGTTTTGATTTTACATAGCAATTATATCAATGTTTTCACTGTCCTTTTTTTAACCATGCTTTTTTGTTAACTTTTTTCTGTTTTTCCCACAGATCAGGTGAAGTGTGTGACATTTCAACCATCCCCTCCGATAATAGTCAATGACAATGCCAGGGTAGAAATTCAATGCAGTCACGATGACAGCAACCTCAACGTAATGCTTTGGTACCAGCAAAAAGAGGGAGCTTTGATGAGCTTTGTTGGGTACAGCTATATCAACAGTGACCCAAACTATGAGAAGCAGTTTGAAGATCGGTTTCAGATTACAAGAAAAGACATCAAAACGGGAGCTTTGATTATTCAGAGTGTGAATCTATCAGACTCGACTGTGTATTTCTGCGCTGCCAGTACACAGCGATGTGGCTTAATATCACACCATAACTAAAACCCCTGTTATCTTTTTTCTATGTTGTTAAAGTTCCTGAGAGGCATGCTGGTGGAAGTTGCATTTAATAGCTACAGTGTAAGTTACTACTCTAACATTTAAAACACAGACTGTGATTTTTATTTTCACCTACAGTGGATGAAGATCAAAACACACCCATTGGCTGCATGAGCAAATGTTCCAGTTTAAAGGAAAGCTGATTACCAACAAAATGCAACCACTCTGTACAAGCAAACACCAAGCTTGGCACGGGCAGGCAAGTCCTCACAGTAATATGACAAGGCAAAGCAGCAACAGACAATCAAAAATAGTCAAAAATAACTTTTCCTATTTTTACCAAATCAACAGCATGAAAGCATCAAACAAGTTCCATACAACTACTAACAGAAAAGCTTAGCCACACAAAGAGTAACAACAATAATTCCAAATTTAAACACTGCAATATACATATATGATTAATACATAATAGAACAACACAGCAAATAGGTGTACTACAGAGCAAGATTAATGGGTTAATGAGGTATGAAGAGCCTAAAGATAATGTTTTCACTCACAAAGGTGGTTTTCCTTAACATGGCTGGATCATCATGGTAACTTATTCTGCAAACCTAACCTGGTCCAAAGGAGTCATTATATCCACAGCACTTGTGGTTTTTTTTATTGAAAATCTTCTTTATATATTTGTGAAAGTGCCACCAGTTATCTCTATATTAGTCAAGAAAAGTGAAGCATTACAACATACAGAGATACAAAACCTTCTATCTACATTCAACCTAAGAACAATGAGATATAATTTTTGCTGCATACCAGACAACTCTAATTTTACTGGTATTATCACAGATAATATGAAATTTATTTCACTGATATTTGTCCAAGCTCAAGTGATTAATACATATCATTAATTGTTAGGCCTTGTTAGAGATCAAAAGGTATTTATTGCAATGTTAAAAATGCTGAAGCTCAAGAGCCTAACGACAAACAGTACTAAGGTTTGAATTAACAGGAGGCATTTAGTCTGCATTAAGTGGGTAAATTTTTTTTTTTTTTTACAAACTTACAATGTATATATATGTCATCTATTATCTGTCATTTCTTTAACAACAATAGTTCTACTTCATGTTATTGATTCACATTCTCAAAGGTATATCTAGAAAAATCTCTTCCTCTTCACTGAATGAAGTTAAGCAGCGGACATGTTTCATTTTGTATGGAAGACGTGTATTTCAAATGTCCTGTTTTTTTATGAAATGCTGCATTTTAATTTTTTTTTCTAAACTTATTTAAAATCAAGATACTCATTATTTCTGATTAGAAATTCAAGTTTGTCAAATTTAGCTTAATCAAAGAAAACCTGGCTGCTTCCAAATTTCTTATAAGAAAACCAAAAGTATCAGCCAGCAGCCAAACAAAAACGTTAGTTTAACCGTTGACGTTAGCTTAACTGTTGACGTTAGTTTAACCGTTGACGTTAGCTTAACCGTTGACGTTAGCCTAACCGTTGACGTAGCTTAACCAAGCATCAAAAACACGCAATGAATAAAGCTAACACATCGATTTAGAACAAATATAGAACTTTTACCTTGAGGAGAAGAAGCTGTGGTTCTCGGCGCTTCCAAAAAGACAAACTCTTTAGAAAAGTCCCAAGAAGCCAAGAGCAGGAAATTTTAACTCCTGTAGCTGAGTTGACCAGACTGAGTTGAGTGCAATTTGTGGCCAACAATTGGTGTAACAACAACAAACCAACTGACATCAGCACCTTGGAGACATCATATTCCTTCATATGGCATCCTGATGCAACATATTTACAATGTCTGCAGTTAGCTTGCCTTTACAAAATAAATTAACTTACTAATTTTAGCTAGTAATTTTTAATTCATTTGCTTATCCTCAATCAAGTTAGGTTGTAATCATGCAGGACCTTTTCAGGAATAGTGGGCGGAGCTTTTTAAGGTTCAAACAGACCGCGTAGAACCCCGACCAATATGGTGAACAAACTTTTTAAAAAACTTTAAAAATGTGAGAAAAATAGTTAAACTACGCTTTTTATCAATTTTATTAAAACTGACTTAAAATTAAAAGGAATAAAAACAAAGAGAAAAAAATTAATGACAATATGAAAACTGGTTGCTGGAACCATATGCACAAAACACACACATACACACAAAACACACAAACACACACCACAATGCAACATTAAAAGCTTTACAATCAGCTTGACAGTTCTGATATAAACAGAAAAATTCTGGGGCCATGAGATTTGTATATATCATTTCAAAAAAGCCACCATTGCACCAAAATAGTAACATTTGCCGACTTCTCCCCTAACTTCAACTGGTTTAAACCCATAAGTTAGTGGCAGATGACAACTCAACAAATATATAACAAAGATAGCCCATCATATAAAAAAAAGACAAGATTGGCTGTGAGAGGAAGAAGGTTGTGAGCAGAGGAAGAAGGTGGGGAAAATGAGGTGTGACCTATAGAGAAGGAAAGATAGTCTTCTATAATAAGCTTGTCAGACCAAAGGAACACACATATGCTCGGCCTCTGACCTGACTTCAATTTATGCTTTCATTGTAAATTTGACATGAAAGCAATGCTGCATTTCTTCTTCCCATTTGTCACTGTTGAGCAGGTCTAGACGCTGCTTTAGTTTCCAGGATGCCTCCAGTTTTATACACATTTGGATTTTTATTGCTTTTTCTAACAAGTAAGCCTGACTCCATGTTATGATCTTCCTTTAATGCCACAGTATTCTTTTATTTGTATTTTCAGTTTCTACAAAAATGCATCTTTTGAATTCTTTACAGGGAACGTGGAGAGTGTCACCTTCAATCAGTCCTCTCCCCAAATTGTTGCGGAGGGAACTAAGGAGGTCAGGATTGACTGCAGACATAATGACAGCAACTTCCAGTATATGTTCTGGTACCAACACAAACAAACCAGCCGGTCCATGAGCCTCATTGGGTATACTGTCCCCCAGAGTGAACCAAACTATGAGGGCCAGCTTGAAGAGAAATTCAAGATAGAAAGAGAAGACACACTGAGAGGATCTCTGATCGTCAAGTCTGTGACTTCATCAGACTCGGCTGTGTACTTTTGCGCAGCTAGCACACAGTGATGTGGTTTAATACCACGGCTTCAATAAAAACCTCCTGCAGTGTTGAAGCTTTTAACAGCTGCTGCACAAGAGTTCAGTCATTTGAAAACTTTAAGTATAAAGCCATGAACTGGTGTGCCATTTAAATATTGCATTGATGACAAACTGTGCAAATGCACTTAAAGAAAAATATTTTTAAACCCAATCCTTTACCAATTATAAATATCTATATTTAAAGTATCTTTAAAATATAATTAAAAGTGAATTTATACAATATCTATATTGAGTTTCTCTCTTTTTTCTTGTTAGAGCTGTTACATATTGTGACTAACATTATTGTTTTCACTAATAAAGAAAAATTATGTTACAATGAAAAAAATAGTTATTGATTATATTGTATGTTGCATGTTAATCCTGGTTAATATATAATATAATAAAATCATTTAATTATTTAAAGTAATTAAATGATTATTTTTTTAATTTATTTATTTGTTGTTTAATTTGTTTTTTGACGGTCTGCTTGCAAAATAAGTATTAAGTGAAAAGTCTTTATGTCAAACAGTTTCTCTTACATTGATGACTGACTGAAATGTGTAACCCAAAATAAACTTTCCTTAGAGATTGAGATAGTGGTTACAGATGTACTGAATATATGAAAATATATTAATTGTTAATCAATCATTAAAATAATCATTTATTGCAGATGTGAACCAGCATTGGACAAATTAATATTTTGATAAAGTCTGAGAATCAGTAAAGTTTTTATAGGTTAGCTGTGAGCAACATGAATATTTGTGGCCAACTTAGCAGTTCATTTAACAGTTGTCACTGAAACCTGAAATAAAAACCTCATGGTTGTACAAAAGAAAAACTCATTGGAGCACCGAATTCTTCAGGATACATCACTTGGTAAACATTGCTACTACAGTGAGGTATAAACAATAAAAGTTTTTTTAGTTTTACTCACTCTTAGTGCCACCATTTCAACCACTCCTGCATCAAGCAGCCCAGAAACTTGCCCACATATGAGTTTATGGTGCACAAGCGCATTATTTCTATGTCTGATACAGCAGAAAGAAAAACATGTCTTCATAATTACAGTTTGATTTTTGTCTGTTCCGCAGCGAACCGGTTGTTTGCTAGTGCTGAAGTGTCGGGTGTGTTGTGGATGCGGCTCCTTTAAAAAAACCAATCACAATGCTCTTGAGCAAGAACCCTGACCTGCACTTGCTGCTCAGTGGCCACTAGGAGACTGAGGCTGCAATGAGAAACTCTTTCAGACTCTTTCGATTTCCTCAAAACAGAGAGGACAGAGAGTATCAGACGTTCTTTGACTCTAGTTGCTCTGATTACATCCATCATCAACATATATTTCCTTCATCGACTGCATGAACAATGTCACAATGAAGCTTCTTATTTTTGCAGTTCTCATCTTCATCGGTAAGAATATACAATGTCAGTTGAATTTAATGTCTTGTTTTTTTTCTCTGAAAGTTTTCTTGTTAAGGTTTACTTGTGTTTTTTTTCCAGATTCCTCTTTTGGTGTGAAAATTGACCAACCTGCATCTGTCTTCAGCCGTGAGGCAAATTCAGCTTTAACTGCAGACTGGCTGTGAGAGGAAGAAGGTTGTGGAGAACAGGAGGTGTGACCTATAGAGAAGGAGAGATAGTCTTCTATAATAAGTTTGTCAGAACAAAGGAACACACAAATGCTCCACCTCTGATACCTGACTTCAATTTATGCTTTCACTGTCAATTTAACATGAAAGCAATATTGCATTTATTGTTCTCATTTATCATTGTTGAGCAGGTCTTGAGTCAACTTTAGTTCCCAGGATGCCTCTAGCTCTATACACATTTGGATTTGTATTGCTTTTGCTTACAAGTAAGCCTGACTCCATGTTATGATTTTCCTTTGCTACCACAGTGTTTTTTGTACATTTAATATTATGCTATAAAAAAAGCATTATTTGATTTCAATCTTCACCTCAACAGAGACATTAATTCTTCACAGGGAACGTGGAGAGTGTCACCTTCAATCAGTCCTCTCCCCAAATTGCTACGGAGGTGACTAAGGAGGTCAGGATTGACTGCAGTCATGATGACAGCAACCTCGACACAATGCTTTGGTACCAACACAAACAAACCAGCCGGTCCATGAGCCTCATTGGGTACACAGTCCTCCAGAGTGAACCAAGCTATGAGGGCCAGCTTGAAGAGAAATTCAAGATAGAAAGAGCAGACAGACTGAGAGGGTCTCTGATCGTCAAGTCGGTGACTTCATCAGACTCGGCTGTGTACTTCTGCGCAGCCAGCACACAGTGATGTGGTTTAATACCACGGCTTCACTAAAAACCTCCTGCAGAATTGAAGCTTTTAACAGCTGCTGCACAAGAGTTTAGTCATTTGAAAACTTAAAGTATGAAGCCATGAACTGGTGTGTAATTTTTACAATATTGCATTGATGAAAGACCATGAAAATGCATTCAGAAAAAAATATTTTTACACGCAATAATTTTCCAAATATAAATATCTATATTAATGTACAATTAAAAGTGAATTTATATCATGTAAGTTATATTGTTGTTTTAACTGAAAAAGGAAAAATTATGAAACCATGACAAAAATTAAATATTGATCAAATTCTATGTTACAAGTTAATTCTGGTTAATTTATAATATAATATAATCATTTAAATATTTTAAGTATTTCACTGATGGATTATTTGTTTGTTTATTTATTCGTTGTTTTGATTTGTTTTCTGATTGTCTGCTCATAAAACAAGTATTTAGTGAAAAATATCTATGTCAAGTAGTTTATTTTACATTGCTGACTGACTGAAATGTGTCACTCAACATAAACTTTCCTTATTCTCACTTTTGATTCAGAGCCTTAGTGATTGAGATATTAATTAGAGATGTGCCAATTTATGAAAATATATTAATTGTTAATATAGCTTCAGTTATCAAGCTCCTCTCCTATGGAACAATCTTCCAATTTCAGTCCGGGAGGCAGACATCCTCTCCACATTTAAGAGTAGGCTTAAAACCTTCCTTTTTGATAAAGCTTATAGTTAGGGCTGGCTCAGGCTCGCCT
>JAPZDW010000007.1:9159551-9170628 GCA_029814725.1 Acanthurus nigricauda
CTACCTTTGCATTTTTTAGTCATACACACACAGATCTTCTGGCAGAGAGCTGTGCCTTCTGAGCGGTAAACACTCACAGACAGACACACACTCCTACATGAAAACAGACACTCTGCCTTCTGCGCTGGGTACAGACACCTGCTCGTCACTTCTAACTGCTTTGTACACTGACATTGTTTTTTAAAGATCGCTGTAGGCTAGATGGGAGGACTTTTTGAACATTAGTGTAAACTTATGAGGCATTTCTGCTTTTCTAGGTAACATATAGTGAGGAATGGTTGGAAAGATGACAAACAGAGAGTGTCATCTTTTGGACTAAAGCCCATTAAGTTGCAGTTACCTGTCTCATCTTTCTGAATCAGATTTCAAACACAAACAAGTAAAAGATGACAAAGCATCTAAAAGTTTAGACTTATCCTTGTGTACGGCTGATTCAGTGTTTTCTTAGAGTTGTCAGCTACCACAGTCCTGTGTTTTTGATGTTTGTTTTCCTAAGATGCTCCATCAAACTTCAAAATGAATGTGTAAATTGTTTGGGAGATAACGTCAGGACATCTTTCGAAAAACACATTCCTATCACATTCTTGCAGCCTGCAGTGGGTAGAAAAGTTTAATAGTCGTCTGTGACCTCAAACAGGCAAGAGCCTGGAAACTTATCAGCTTCCTAAATTTCTTACAGTTGTGGACCAGAACATTGTGATCAGATAGGAGGGTGGAGCAGGGTGATCCTTCTCTGCCTTCTGCCAACCTAAATTAGAGTTGCAGTACATGACACAGATCTGAGTGTTCCCTCTAGCATTTTTAACCTAAAGTAGGTCTTTTCTGCCACCGCTGACCCAATACACTGGTTCTTTTTCCTCAGGAGTTGGTTCTTAAAATAACTGGGAGAAGCAGCAGTTTTCAGGTCGATATCTGAAGAGATAAAGAGCTGCGTAGGCTGAGAACATTTTGGGAAACACATTCTGTTATTGTGATGGTCAGATGTCAAGGGAGCAGCATGTTTTCTCAGGTGAAATCTGAATGTGAGGTTCAGTCCTCTGATAACAGTGACAGAAACAAGTCAAGTGACGCTGACTTTTGTGGTGAGTTTCCGTCAGAAGTTAAACTTGACTGATTTCTTCTTAACATTGTTTTTTTTTTTTAAAAAAAAAAAATTCAAGGCCAGACTATCCAAAATATCCCTCACTGAAATCATATTTGTGCTACTTTGCTGTCGGTGGGATAGAGGCTCCTCTCTAATCCAGGACTATTTTTACATCATTTTGTCTCACTCATTATGCGCTGAGGCACATTTCAGTAAGCCTCGAACACCCAATTACTGATTGCCTGAAAACGTGTTATCAGGCCTTGTGCAACTGCATAAAGCAGCAGACACAAACAACCAACTGGAATTTAACGGGATAGAAAAAGAGGCGCATGAACTCATTTTACATTTTTCATTGGGTAATTAAACAAAATTAGAGTTGGAATGAATACAGTCTAAAAAATACACCTGTTCAGCTTGGAAATACTGGACACTGATTTTGTGTCACAGACAGAATATCTCAGAAAAGCATCTCAATCCCTTATATGCATCTACATTACAGTAATACACTTTTTATTTTACAAGTAACATACAGTTGACACTGCACATACAAAAAAGAAAAATCCCGGGTATAAGATATAGCTACAGTCATGAAACGGTTAGCATAGCTTAGCCTAAACACTAGAAATAGTGAAAAAGCTAGCCAGCTAGTCCATCAAAAGGGAGCTACCTCAAGCAAGGACATAGTCTAGCACACAACACACAGCAAAACTACTAAAATTTTTTACACTTTTGTTTAGATATCAAACAAAAAAGAATGAAAAAAATTGTGGGTTTAAGATTAGTTGTTAGTTTTGGACAGAGCTAGGCTAGCAGTTTCTAGCCTAAGCTAAGCTAACCCAATCCTGGCTGAGGCTTCATGTTTAGCACACAGAGAGTGGTATCAACCCTCTCATGTAGTTCTTAACAGGAAAGCTAAACAAACCTTTTACCCAAAATATCCAACACAGTACTTGCGATTTTTTTAGGTTTAATTCATTAAAAATATTAACTAGAATGTTAATAATGAGCTAGAGTTAAAAAAAACCCAGAAAACATGATTAATATCTGGCTGTCTGGGGAGGGGAAACAATCCAAGCTGTGTTTCTGGCTGCTAAAGAAAAATGGAAATCACAGCTCTTGTGGTTTTAAAAATAATCAAATAGTTTTCTTTCCAGTTGCATCTCTGTTGTTCTGTGATAATGGCGAATAGGTTTCTACTTCTACAGCAGGGACAGAGATTTCACTGGTTCTTAAAGAAAAGGATGTAAGGAACAAAAACCTAGTGATCATAACACTGCCGGTCCAGGCTGTTGTTGGCATTGTGGCATCGCCTGCGACTGATGCTGGCTCGCAGTAGTGTTTGAGGCTGAGGTGAGCCTCAGGCAGCTCTTTCCTCATCAGTTCACTGGTCTGCATTGAAAAGAAATGGCTTTTTAGTAGCCGCTGAGCTGCAGACCGCATACATCAGACTGTCTCTGGATCGACACTCAAACACTCAAACCTCTGTCAGCTATTGTGCTAGCACTCTGTAATCAAGTATGAAGTATCAAGTAGGATTAAAGGCTGCCTAGTGAATACATCTGCCATAACAGCAAATGTAAATGTGGCTCATATGAAACTGATGCTGCAGGAAAAAGTAGTCCAGGAATTTAGAGTTATTTGTCACAGTTTAGTTGGCTGAAATCTTTCCATATGGGTGGTTCCCTGCTGTCTGGATCTCTCATCATGGCTTTAGTATCTCATTCTTCAGTAGGACTACCTTTTTGACGAGGTAGCATATGTGTATTTACTTCACTGAAACATATGTATGTAATCTGACTCTTTGTATCTTATGCTATTGTACAAATAAAAGCTTCATGAAATATGAGGTTTAAGTGTGATGTGTTTGTAAAATAATGGCTTTGATTTACTCTGAGCTACTGGAATAACAGGGTCTAGATTGCAGAGACATGTAGAAAAAAGTAAAACTAGCCAGGTGGTTGAATGTTGCTGAATACTCAGCAACAGGCAGTGTATTTAAATACAATTTTTAGATGTTAGTACTTGGAGTATGATCAGTTTATGTGACTTTATATCTCTTCTGCACTACATTAAAATGAATAAAGTGGCCAAAAATGCTATAGAATTAGTACCCTGCTATTTCTGCAGCTGTAAGAGCAACATCTGGCTGAACAGCTCTATAAAACAATAGTATTAAATATTCCAAAAACTCAATCATTTTTGTTTCAGTATCCAAAGCTACTGATCTAAATCTAACCTTGCAGTGCTATACATCACGGTTTAACCAAGCCAATATTTTAAGTTGAGGGAAAACTTAAGCATCTGTACCTGCCCTGATATTAATCTCCAATACAAATATATCAAACATTTGAAGAGACCAAGCTAGACACATGGCATTTACTAGTCATATTTATTCTGATTCCATACGTGACATTTTCCTGACATGGAACAGCAACAATGATAGAAGACATTTTCAATATTCTGCATTCAATCGATATTAAATGTCAGCAAAATGTGGTTAAACAGATGAAATATTAGACAGGAACATGATCATTTTATACAGTCGGAATTATTACCAGAGGGTTAGGGTCATAGAATGGCTTGTTTTTGAAAGGCAGGACTATGATACAGCTAACATGTATAAAACTCAGTCCCACCAATCACATGAGAGAACTCAGGCTTTTACTCACACAGGTAGACGGCACAACTGCTCAGAGATCAGATTAGAAGCCTTCAGTCAACAAACGACATATTCTGTATACAGCATCTACATCATTTAAGAGCTAGGCTGACTTTTCACTTTTCCCTTTGAGGCTGAGCCTCAGTGGTACAGGAAGCCAGGAAGTTTAAACTGTTGCATTTTAAAGAAGTCCTGTACAAATGGGAAAAGACCAAGTGCAAACAAATAGATGGCGAGATGAAACACAAACACAGAGGCAAGATGAAGATCATCAGGAGCCAACTTCATGCTCAGAAGAGATGTTTAAAGCATTAATTACTTTTTGTCACCTCAACTAAACTATACAGTACTTGCCGGAAGCTGAGGATCAAAAATCGTCCTTTTTCGTTTCTTCTATACACAAGCATGCAATAATGTAGTGGAAACACTAAAATAATCATCTCTCATTGTCTGCTGTACCATTCGTCTAAACAGTTCAAGTTGATCTTCCTATATGACATAAGAAAGCAATTTGCACATAGATTATATAATCTGAAAAGTCAGCAGTTATTGTCCAAATAAATATACAAGTGGCTCATTTACAGCTGACTGAGTTGCAGTGGTTATCTGCCAGCATTACTGGAGGGAGAGACCCAGAGTTTAGTTTGTTTTCTAATCTATCTTTGACCCAAAAGAAGAGGAAAAGGAGGCAGGAAAGTTAGATGTTTAGTGACTGAGATTTCAGTTAAAATTCAAAACACTTTTTAGTGTCTTACTTCCACTTTTCTCCCCACCTTTGCAACCTCATTTTCTAACTTCTCCTTTTAGTTCTCTCCAAGTTTAAGTCGTGCAAACTCATTGGCCATCTGTAGCGCCTCCTGCAGACATTGTGTGTTTGTGCCTGTGGCCTGGGCTGACATCTCTTTGCCGCCCCCTTTCCCATCCAGCAGTGGGCACATCTCCTGAACCCACTCGTTGGCCTTCAGACCGCGTTCAACCACCTCCTGGAGATAGGAGAAGTTAAAAGGTTTAGATCCTTTAAATGGATGGCCCAGAAAGGCTCCGAGCGCAGCGGATGGCTAAAGGAATGAGTGTGTTACCTTTGGGACTTGACACAGGCAGATGATCTTGCCGGCGTCTGGGTCTACAGTGAAGAGCATTGCAGCGGTCTGAGGCGACTGTGACTTCAACAGCTTCAGTGACTCATTCAGTGCCTGAGAGAGATGGAGAAAGATAAAGAGAGAAGAATAAATGTAAGTAATGGGAGGAATAGAAGGAGAAGGAATAGAAGCAGAAAGAGAAGATAGGGAAAAAAAGTCTCCTAATCAGCACTATTGATGTCTCAAGGTCAGAATTAATGGGCCACAGAGCTGATTTGGTCCCTTGGCAGTAACACAATGAGATAAGCTATGCGACTGCCTGAGAAAATGTGCAACACTGCAGAGATAAACTGAATTTTTAATACTGTTTGCACTTTTCATTTATTTTTGTTCTTGATGCAGATTAAGTCTTGGGGTTTGCACTATAGATTTCCTCTCATATATGTATGTAGATTCTTATTTAAAACTGAAATTTAAATTCAGATAAAACTAAAGAAATGAAAATGGGAACAAATAGCTTCATATGAATTCAGATACATCATTAAGGCCAGAGAAATTAGGTGCCTGGGCCAACAGTCCAGGAACCTGCTGAGAGATTATTATTTTTCTGTTACAAAAGGCTTTTTGAGGGGTTTGAGGGGTTGGGATGTTAAAAAACTCACATTAAAATTGGCCATCCTACATACAGTGTCAGTTTGAAAAAAAGAAACACATTTGGCCTTTAGGATGTTTAAAAAAAGAATAAATCCCTGCACTGATGTTTAAACAGGTAAATATTTCTATTAGAGTATTCATTTATTTATTTTTAAAGGTACTTGGCTCTATAGCGCCCTTTAAGACTTGCTGCATTTTTGACAACCTTACTATAGTCAAAAAATTCCCCAAAACTAGCACAAATGTCAGAATGGGTTTAGTCTGACAGCGCCCCCTTCAATATTTTAAGGATGAAGATGAAAAAAAACAAGAAAACAAAAAAAAAAACTTTGCAATGCTAAATTGCAAAGGTTTCTTTTAACAGTATGATGTCCGCAATGAAGCTGTTCCACTCAGGAATATGCACAGAATCAGGTGGTTCATTTAATGCTGCTTTCAGCTTTAATATCTGCCTATTTCTCCATAATTTAATTTTGGAGGTCATTTAAAAAAAAATATGTATTGACTCTTACCTTAGCAGAAGCTCCAGCCTCCATCTCCATGATGAGCAGGGGTTGGTTGGGGTTGCTTTCAATCACCTCAGTGGTCTTTTCCAGGACTCTTTTTTGAATGTTAGCCTTGTAGGACCGGTCTAGGTCATCCATTACCTTCTTAAGGCCCTTGAGGGTTTCCCTCATCTCGTCCTTCCGCCATTGGGAGATCACAGCAATGCCTATTGACTGTAGATAGGACATACATGTTGATGCCACAGCACATACTTGACCACCTGTGATTTTCTCTGTAGCACAATAATGCCATTTACCTCTGTCATATCAGCGATCTCTCTCTGAACGTCCTTGTTTGGGGCTGTTTGCTGCTTCACCTTGTCTCCCAGTGCGGTCAAAGACTGGTGCAGGGAATCAGCTTTCCTCTGGGCCTGGTGAATGTGAGACACAGAGGCATGAGACATGAGACAAGGGCAAAGAGCTAAATATGCCGAGAAAGAGAAAGAGAAGCAGAGTGGTGGGAGCAAGAGGACAGAGGAAAATGCAAAAAGAAAAAGATACAGAGGAGGATCAAACAGGAATTTTTGCATAAAAATAGTAAAGATTAATTTGTCCTGTGGGTCTGGATAAAAAAATGCAAAATGCTCCTTTCAGCTTCCAAGTTCACCTCAAGTCAAAAACAAGCTTAATTAAAGTTTCATCACCAGGGTCTTTGTTCTAACTGAGGACACAGATACAACACATGGTCTCGCAATTTTGGACACGTTCTCATTTAACAAGCTGGGTTTTTGCGTCATTAGTGGCAAATGCTGTAAATCCCAGGCTAAGTACAAATCCTTGTTCAGGAAAGCCTAAAACAATAAACTTTGGTCTGGCCGTAGCCCTACCCTGACTGTGAGGGGTTTCCTGAGAAATGTGACCCAGACGGAAGTCAAGTCTAACTCCCCCAGTTTGCTTCCAAACTTCAATAACAACACAACTAGTGAGCTGTGAATTTTAACCACCCTCCTCTTGTTTCTCTGCTTTTGAGCTTAGCTGAATAATGTTGATACACAGTTTGCTTGTTTGTTTGTGTGCAGCTAGGTTTTGTGTTGATTTTCGAGCAAGTCTCCAAATCCCTCTCCTGCTGTGAGCAGTCAGGCTCATCCAATGGAACCACACAGTGGCCAAAAGGCTGGCAGATTAATTTTATTGACGTTTCCATTTTCACTGCAATGCGATAGCCTCCCCCCTGGCCAGGGCCAGAGCGACCCATGCGTATTTACAGACTGACCTGTCACTTCATTACCCAGCATGCTTGCTGCCTCCTGCCCTAGCCCGCAAGGGTGAAACCAGACTCCACGGCTTTCAGCTCTTCTATCCCTCTGTCTTTCTCTCACTTGCACATGCATACTGTCATGTGTACACGGATCAGACGCGGCATTCAAGCATGAATTTCATGTACGGTATTACGGTTTTAAAAAAACTTTATCCATGCAGACATTTGAGTATTCTAAAGCAGTGAATTCAGGAAAATCAATTGTGGACAGAAGGAGCAAAAAAAAGAAAGTAAGAAACAAAGAAAGAAGGAGGAGGAACAAGAAGAAGCAGGAAGGAAGGAGAGAAGGAGTAGAAAAAGAATAAAGAAGACCCAACTTGCACAACCTCATTACATCTAAAGGAGAGCTGGTGCTTTGCATCCACCCCCACTCCTTTCTTATGAGCGAGAGAAGGAACGCTGCAGGGCAAATTGTCCCAAACGCTAATGGCTTCTGACTGTTCCCTGGCAACTCTGCCATTCTAACCTGTGTGGATGTGCACTCTGAAAAAAAAAATGGGGAAAGAAAAAAAAAAGTGCAGGGCAGAGCAGGGGGAAGCGTCCCATCATCTGGCCATGTGACACAGATGGGGGTTGGCTATTAGGAGGCAGCCGAAAGGCCTAGGGGAGCCGAGGTGCTGGAGTGTAGCCCCAGGCACTTTTGGAAAAGCAGCGCCCTTGGAGACGGAAAAAAGACAGCCCCCCTTCCCTCTCCCGCTCTCCTCTCCTCTCTCTCTTTCTGTCTTCCCTCTCTCTTTGCTCCTCTCTCCTTTTTCCCTTGCCCACTCTATCAATATAAATGCTTGCAATGAAAGTTTGTGCACATTTTCGTATGCACAGAATCTGAGACGGTGTAATCAGGGAAGATGGAAGACAATGACCAGACGCAATAAAGGGGGGGAGAAAGTGAATGAGAACACTAGCAAACAAACAAGCACAAGTCCAGAAGCGCATTATGCTCACATACATTCCCTCTCTCATCACCAGTGGGCGGTTATTAAAAATGCATTCAGATATATCTCCCTGTGAGTAAATTGGTCTCAGGGCTGAGCTCATTAACGGGTTGGGAAAGGACTGTAAACATGCTGCAACTCTGCTTATCTAATGTTGGCACATTCAGGGTCGCTTCAGGATTTCGTGCACAAAGAATTGGCTTAGCACAAAGTGTCCTATAGTCTCTGCTGAGAGTAAGGGGGAATTCAGGGGAGTCCTAATGACGCTGGAGATCATGCTTCATGTCTGGGAGGCACCATGCCCCTTAGGGAGCCACTAAGGTCTAGTCAGCCCTGGAAGCATTTATGGATATGACTGTGAGTAACACATATTGTGTCTCTATCACTACACCAAGAATGCCCTCCCACCACCATTCCGATATACCCGTGCATTAATGAATAATAACTTGTCAATAGCTGGAAAACATTCAAACCAGTCACGGTTATTTATCAAATAACACTCCAGACTTATTGGTCCTTATGCTATTAATACACACACTGAAAAGACTCTAGACAAGCTTTAGATGTTGTGTGTGTGTATTATTCTAAAGGCAGTGCTGTGATTTTGCACTGGGAGGCCCCAGCATTTGTTTCAGGGTAATGAAGCAAGAGTGTAGAGGCAGTGGCTTATGGAAGCTGTGGTTAAAGTGACTAATTACAACAGACCCCCCAAGCCCCCTGTCAGCCCAGACTAGTCAGGCATGTTCACCCAAGCTCACCCAAATGAGGAGAAGAGACAAAGTCATGAGGAAAAGTTAGAGGAAAAGAGGAGAAGACAGAGAGCAGGAGCCAAGAGGTTTGTTGTACCAGGAGCTCCTTTGGCCTCCTCTACCTTAGCACGCCATAGTGATCGGGCCCTCAAAGCCTCCCTCCTATTACACCACCTCTAGCCCTGCAGGCTTGGCCACAGAGAATGAAGAGAAAAGAAGAGGGGGATTTAGAGCCTCCCTTTTCCCTCTTTTTCTCCTCAACTTTTCAGCCAACATAAGCGGCGTTTAGCACATTCAGTCCCCCAAATTGCAGCGAATGAGAGAAGCAGTGGGGGCTCCTCTTTTGTCCGTCTGGTTACCCCTTTTATTTACTCTGGATTTACGAAGAGGTCTTTGCCGGCTCTGGGACCACATGCTCTTGACGCACACACAGTCTCTCTCCCGTACACACATACACAAACACGTACCGGCTCTATTCACACTATTGAATGGCCGGCCCTCTGTTGCTCTGTGCTGACTGGGGATTACAGGTCTTCGGGCTATAAACGCATGCTACCAATATGCTTCACACTCACGTAACATACAACACAGACGAGTGCTAACGAGTAGAACATAATCCCTTTAATGATAAAACACACACTTGAGTGTCCAATTTTAAACAGTAAGTAACTCATCAGTGTGTTTGCGTGTCTTCCTGTGACCACACCATATGGTTTACCGCACTCATTCAGATACATACAGTAGATGAGGGCACTAAACAGAACTGTTTTAGTGTGGCTGCACAACTGCAGCCAGTGTTTTACGCTGATTATTTCCTGATCTGTGCTTAAACAAGCAGCAGCCCCTTGCACTGGACCATAAAACAACAGCTTAGTAAACAGCAAGCATGCTGACAAATTGGTAGCGCTCAGGCCGGAGTCATTAACAGCCCTAAAACCTGTCAGAGCAATTACAACAAACTCTCTCCTTCAGCAAGTCTCCCTGCCAAACTCAGATGTCACTAACCACCCTCCCCTTAACCGCCCCCCTCTTACCACCAGGACGCTGGCTAAAGGTGAAGGAGGGAAGACTACCACGTTTTTTCATCTCTCCTCCAACGGCCATGACACCCCAGAGAAATGAGGACAAACCTCCACCTCAAACACAGCTGTATCTGCATCCTGAGTGCTACGACTGAGTGGTTCCTTTTGCATGAGAAGTAATGTGTAGTTGTCTCCCCCCAAAAACACATCATTAAGTGTTCCCTTAAATGAAGTGGAATAAGAGCTTCTAATTAGATGGGTTTTTTCTATGTGTGTGGAAGCGAGGCAGTCAGGCAGTAAGAAAGGCTGGGAGGGGAGGAAGGTGGGAGGTGGTGGTGGTGGTGGTGGTGGGGGGTAGTTGCTCTACAATTACTGTACCTCCTCTCCTCCCTCTCATCTCCGCCCCTTCTCTGAGCCCCCTAACCCTGCCATCAGGCAGATATCTCTCTGTCATCCCTGGAATGCTGGAGATAACTATCGCCTCTCCACCGATACAAGGCCTCTCTCCTCTCACAGTCACAGTGTTGACCCCACCGTGCACATCCCTACCATAGAGGGTGAGGCTGAAGTGGAGTGAGCAGAGAGAGAGAAACGGGAGGGGTGAAGGCCAGAGGGGCTGGAGGTAAAACTTGTTTTTAACAGCCAGTTAGGCTATTTTACCTTTTAACCCAAAATAAGGGCTGGAGCAAAGCCACCCTCCCCTTTCAGCTTCTCCCCTGGAGCCAAAGAAGAGTGGTTCATCCAGAAGGGAGAGGGAGGAAAGGGGGGCAAGCTGCCTGGTTACTGCCTGTTCTCCAGAGTCACTGCCTACAACTCTCTAGATCTTTTTATAAGATTATCATCTGCCAATAATATAAAGTTTAGTACTGGATGAACAAAGTGTGCCTAACTTTGTGCAATTAACTTCTACCTACAACAATAATTTTCTTATTACATCGTAAATTAGGACTTTTACAGTTGCAAAATGCCTGGTTATGCATTCTGAGATCTGGATTTTCCTGATACTCTCCTTTATTAACACATCTAAATGTGTATATGAACACACAGAAAAAAGTGCTACTTTTACACAGATGTGGAGTCTGTCTAAAAGGA
>JAPZDW010000007.1:9743168-9755025 GCA_029814725.1 Acanthurus nigricauda
GAGCCTGAGCCAGCCCTAACTATAAGCTTTATCAAAAAGGAAGGTTTTAAGCCTACTCTTAAATGTGGAGAGGGTGTTTGCCTACCGGACTGAAATTGGAAGATGGTTCCACAGGGGAGGAGCTTGATAACCGAGGGCTCTGGATCCCAATATACTTTCGGAGAAGTGTGGTTGGATTGTAACAAAGAGCGGAAAGGTAATCAGAACTGAAGGGATTGTGCTACCAGAGAGCAACATAGCAGATGCCAAGGACAGCTTCAAGTACCTTGGAATTTTGAAAACAATTTAGAACCATTAAGAGCCCATTAGGAAAACAGCAACAGTTAAATTCCTACAGAGAGTAAAGCAAGTCCTGAGAAGCCAGTGGAATCAGAAAAACAAGGTCCAGACTATCAACACCTACACTCTGCCAATCATCAGATACCCCGTTGGTATAATAGGCTGGCCAAAAAAGAGGACAGAGGCCTCTGATATCAAGACAAGGAAACTTTTAGATGGTTTCATCCAAATCCAGCACCCAGAGACCGTACATTAAGCGTGAGGAAGGAGGACAACGACTAGGAGCATCGCAACCACTATCAAGGATAAAACAACAAAGATCCATGAGTATACCAAGTGATGAATGGTATAATGAATACCTTAGGCAGCAGAAACCTAAGGAGAAAGAGAGGGAAGAGCAGGAACCATCATGGGGGGAGAAACTCCTCTGTAGTCTTGGAACAATCATCCAGGGGAATCTGTGAGGCAAGATAGCAGAAAAGACTCCAGGGAAGGTCGCAAGTTAGTAACAAGCATTGGTAAAATGTAAATGCTAGGGAGATTGTTGGATTTGGAGCCAAATCTATTCTCAAAAACAAAAGTTTCTATGCGTGAGCCAAATCCTGCGTGTTCTTCAATGAAGCAATAAGAGAAGATATTCGGTCTCAATTTATCTGTTTATTTAGCAGTAAATAAATAAAGCATACAGAGCTCTGGGTCTGATCTTCCTTTCCCTAACGAACAACAGCGTGCAGGTCAGTTCACGAAGTCTGACAACCTGTCTCTCCCTGACCCAGTCTTTTATTCAATACAGAATGTGGAATATTGAATGTAATCTCTCTCCCAATTGGCTCGCAGCTCTGTCTCCATCGCCTCGACGATATCTGGCTCCACGTAATCCTCGTCTGCAGTCGTCAGATGGTTCTTATATCTGCAACCATAAAGCATAACACATCCTGTATCTTTGCCCTTTCGGGCGCCAACACCCTTGTCGCCCACTACTGTTGTTTCTGTTCCTCTTCTGAGGTCAGTATATGCTGTCCATCTCACCATAGATTGGGATATACACAGGCGTCATCCTCTAACCTCCTATCCTTGTTCTTATCACTCCCTGGCCTTCTTACACTGCTGTAGCTCTCTCTCTGTCTGTCACACTATCTCTGTATTTCTCCACTGTCTTAGTATGCTTATTGTTAGTTAATAAAGCACTTTATATTTGGATATGAATTCACACTCTGCACTATTCTTATTAAGCGTTCAATCATTACCTATATCTTAGTGTTAAATCATTGCATATATTAACACTACTCCTGCTGTATGTCTTGTGCATGGTGGATGTCTGTCTTCTGTTGGGTTAAGTGTAACAAAGGATAAAACAAAATCTGCATTTTAATATTTCAACACGGGAAGGAGTTGGCCTCTGGCCTTCATGTCCAAGATAATAGTATTTTTCTCAGAGGTAACAATACATATAGTGTGTCAAAACTTTTGACTGGTAGTATAAATACCAACTTGATATCTGTATCTACAGGGTTCATATTGGATATTTTTTACTAATGTCATGCAAAAGCATTCCGAGTGTTCCGTTTCTATGATGGTTTCCACGCCAGTAAGTCCACTCAATTACATCTAAGTGATCTCTCAACAGTTTTTGTGTGCGGTTCCCTCTTTGTCTCCAGATAGTTGACTTGCAAATACCCCAAAATCTCTCCAGGTTCTGTGTATGTGCACCTGTAACAGGGTCAACAAAAAATTCTTGATGGTTGATAGTCAGGTGATTGTAACCTTCATCCTGAAGACGGTGGTAAGACCGCCACCCATCTGAAATGACTGAGCTTCCACGACGAACGTGCTTCTTTATTAGGGGCAAGAGATGCCTAGCTGAACGGCGATGCACAATCTTAAGAATGGGTCTCCTCCTATCATCCTTAATCCCTAGCATTCTGAACACCCAGGAACTCCTGTTGCTTGCGTCCTCTGTTGTACTGAAATTCACAAGAGCAAATATTTTAAAATGAGGACAATGGCACTCACAATAAAATGGTTCTGCAATAATGGTGGGAAATGAGAGAATAAATCATGAGTCAAAAATTCAAAAGTTGTCTCAATCTTAGGAGTAGTAGTGCAGGTTTACAAATATTGAACTGTCCTGTGGTGCAGGAATAATGTGATTTCTTAAAACCAACATTCCCCTGTATTGCATCAATGAACTACAAGGTATCTTATTCCACAATACAGTAGTTACTTCTCGAGATACATGAGATAAACCTCCAAGCACCTCAGGCGAAAACAGGTTTTAAATGTATATATATTGTCTTTACTCTCAGTAGCTGTGTTTAGCACAGACCTAACCAACATCAAATACATTTTTTTAGACACAAAATCATGTATTTGGCATCAAAGTAATAATCTTAAGTGTTTAAGTAACTTGCATACCTTTCTTTTATGGCCAAATTTGCTTTCATCTATCATAACAATCTCTGCTCTTCTTCCAACAGTCTGCTTGCCTCTTTTTCTCATTCTTTTCATTCCCGATTTGCAAACTCTTCGCAGCTTGTCTGCAAGTTTACTCAGAGTTGCAGAACTCCGAGTAATTCCTTCCTGCAGCATGTCCACTTGTCTCAGTTGAAGGCCTTGGGCGAATCTGTAATAGGTCAACCAGATAAATATTTCAATAACATAATTTAGAAAAGGGGGTTAAAACCAATTTCTTAAGTTGTCATTGGTCTCCCACCAAATTATAACCACAATTTCTCATTTGCAGTCCTATTTGAAGATGCAGCAGATTCTCATGAATACAATAAGCCTGAATACAAAAGTGTATTTAACCTGCAACAATCTCAAAAGCAAAGTAGGGTGAAGTGCATTCCCCTGTGCGAAGGGAGGAATGGAATAAAATCCCAACCCAAATTAAATGTGCTCTATCTTTGAAGACTTTGAAGAAACAACTGAAAAAAAATGATGCTAAGTAATTTAGCATAGTGAAGTGTCTGTTTAGAAAAGTGAAGTTCTTTTGAAAGTCACGTTTCTGAACTTGTGTGTATGTTTTGTTTTGTTTTTTTATTGATTAAGTTCTTTTGAGACAATTTCCGGGAACCACCTAAAACCTAAAAATCCACAATACCTTTGCACTACACTGGACTCTTCACAACCCAGCACTTATACATATACACATACTTGACAAATTGGACCAATATTCGGACCTCTTCCCATAAACTATATAAACTCAGGGCTCATAAGCATTTGCTCTTATTGGACCTATCCCAACCAACAGTATCGTGAGAGCATTCAAAGAAAATATTATGGTCCGAGTTACAGTTTGTCTTTGATGGCTTTTGTTATTATACAATGTAAAACCACTCACCTGTAGATGTAATGCATCCACGTTTGCAGTTGAATGTGAGAATTCTCAAACATGGAGCCAGTTCGGATGGACCTCGAAACTGTTTTCCCTTTGTGACAGGAATCTCGGCATATCCTGATGATTAAATCCAAAGGTTAATGTAAAGAAATAAAAACCCAAGATACTGTACTGATTTCACTAATTAAAAATGTAACATTAAATGAAGATGAAGAAGAGGATACAGATTTTTAGGCGTTGAAACGCTACGATTGGGCACTGACACCCCTATTTCTACCAAATAAACCGTAGCTTACTTAAAAATTAAAATTTGAAGCTGTGCGTGATTTGTATTATGACTTTCTAGATGTGATTTAGCTTATATTGCTTCTCTATTATTGTGCCAACATATTTTGTATTTACACCACTCATAGCTGCTGTATTAAATTTTTTTGTGGTAAAATATACGATTTGGCCCTGAATTCTGGTAGATATGTAACTGGATGGCTGTATGCTGCACTTCCCTATGCTTACAGACACAAAATTAATAAATAAAGCACATGTCTAGTTGTTCTACTCACCATGCTGCCTCCTTTTTGCCATAGGGCAGTTTCAGCTTCATAACATGAGAGCAAGAAGGGCATTTCATCCATTTTCGAAGCAGGCCTTCTTTCATTAACCATCTGGTGAACTTGTAGTTTTCCTTGGGGCACTGTCTAAAATGTATTCGACTCAAAAACTCATAATGCAACACCATATTTGTTAAACCCAAGGAATAATGTCAGATTCAAAGCTACCTCGCTCATAATATTGCACCGCTCAACCTTCCTCTTCTTATTTTATGAAACGGGTGTCCTGTAAACAACCCCCGTAATTTTAATGGCAGTCCGTACATCAAAATTGGCGCAAAGTGACTGACCTTTGTAGAGTAATGATTGACATAGCAAACTACCAATCCGTGGCCGTTCTCCTCCGATATGTTGCACTCATCCAATCATTGACTGTTGCTATGCTATCATTTTGACATCCTCATCCAATCATCCAAAAGAGACCCACCACTCTAAGAACCGGTGCAGGTATCAATTAGCCCTTTTTTTCACTGCTTGGAGAGTCAAGGAGAAGACTTGGGAAATTTGTGCGACAAAAATGGTAAGTGAAGCGCAAGCCAGTTAATTGAAACTCCCCCGGTAATGTTTACACAGCAAATAATAATTTTTAAAAAGTAATTAAAAAGTTAATAATCCAGGTTTTTGGATAGGTTTTCTGGCAGTGGCCGCACAAGCATTCTGGATTACAATGGGGCTGCGGTTAAAAATAGATAAAATGGTTGGAAAGCTGGTTAATGTAGCTTGCAAGTTGAGGATATGAGTTTTGTAAGCCCCTCATAACACATAACTACCTGTCCCCTGGCGTTTGCATAGTTAAAGAGCAATCTGAAGTAAACCCTCCTATTGAGCCACAGTGTGTAGGCTAATTAGCTAATGTAAGCTAGCGGAGTGCGTGAGTGAACACGTGACAGTGAGAGAGCAGTGAGTGTGGCTGCTATGTTTGCAGAGCTGGGTGACTCATTGGGTGAATAGTAGGAAAGAAACAGCATAAAATGTGAATGTAGCTGTATATGGAATGCTTTAGAATGGGCCACATTTTGTAATAAAAATAAATTATGCACGTTATTATTGAATTATGCAGTTATTCAGTCCTTCGAACAAGAAGAGTTTTTGAATCGTGTGTGGATTACTTAACTTACATTTTGCTGGTTGTAGTGACATGAATGAGCTGCAGTTTATTCCGTGGGGTCCCAGAGCTTTTCCACCAGCTATAGCATATTATTTATTTAAATTTATTTTGTTGTTGAAAACACAGATTCTGAGACTGTACATTGTCAGATTCTGTGTAACACCTTTGTTATAGTGTTTGATGTTTAAAATGTGTGTTGAATAATGATTTATTTATATACAAGTTACATAGACCTAGTCATATTTTCAATTTCTAGTCGGCTTTTAGCACTCACTTGAAGTAGGGCTCGATGGAATCTATGTCATAACTTCTTAATTCCACTTTTTCATCTGTGATTCTGAAAAAACTGAAACTACAGGGCTTTATCTTAATGCTGCCATTAGCATGTCTTCATCATGCTGTCGGCCCAGACAAAGATTATAGCCGCCGGGCCAAGGAGCTATTCTGGTGGAAACCCTGTTTTTTTCACATAATGTAAATTCTTCTACCTTTTACATAATGGATTTTAATTTTATTTATATTTCTACAGCCTAAGGCCAAGAAGAAAAGGTCTCTAAAAGTCCCTAAAGATGACTCGATGACAGAGGTGACCAAAAAAGATCTGGATGGTAATTTTTCCTTAATTAACTTTCAAGCAACTTTAAAACCTAAATAATTAGCTTGTTCAAATGTATCTAAACTTTTAAAGTCCTCTATTTGTGCGTTGATTTTGTTGTACCTATGCCATAGGTCCTGAAGATAAAGGAAGCTCGGTTCCAAGTTGCAGCAGCATAAGCAGCCTTGGATTAGGTAATGGGTTCTCGTTTTCTAGCATTGTGTCTTTGTGTTGTTAGTTTTTAAGTCTGAAATTACAGTTTCATTTCTTGCTAGTGATTTTTCTGCCTGAGATTTAAGTTGTTGGTAGATTTTGATATTTAGATATATACATGTGCTTAGATATCAAGTTAAGGCACGCACCATATGATTGCAACAGCCTTGATTTAAATCTGGTCCACTACCTTGGTTGCATGTCCTCCCCTCTCTCTCTCTCTCTCTGTCTCTCTCACTCTCTCACTCAATACTGCCAAAGCATAATCTTTCTTGAAACCTGCTCCTTTTTTATTTTTAAGGATCAATCTCCAAAGTGGAATTCCTTGAAGCCAGGATCCAATGGCAAGAAAAAGTAGTAAAAGATCTTGAGCAAGAGCGCAATTTCTTGCGTGAGCAAATCATGGGAAAGAAGAAATCGAGTGAGTGATTTGGGAACAACTTGTATCTGCAAAATATAATGTCACTGTAATCAAAAGTGTGATGTCTCTTCATAACAATCTGATCTTTGTTTCATCTATCCTCTATTTGATCAAAGCTCAGCCAAAAGTATTTACTTTGGAGGACAACAACAAGGATGACAATGGCAACATGGATGAAGATGACATCAGTCCCCTATCTTCTCCAAACATCAGTGAGTCCTCAGACAGTGATGTTGTCATCCAAAGACGAAAGCGACGTTGCACACAGCCACCTGTAACTGCAACTGTGGCTGTACCTGGAAAAGCTTATATGAGAGGTAGGAATGGCATAATTTGAACCCTCTGCCCAATTAGTAACAAGTGGCAAAAGCATTGGAAGAGCTGTTATCTAAACTATCTATGAGGCAAAAATACAGATCTTCAGTTCTAGATTCTGAATATACTATGGATTTGATGATACATAAATATCAAATGTCACAATCCAAAAATGTGGCTTTCATCAAGAATAATGAAAGCTCTATTTTATTTTGCAGTAGTAATCACAAGCTCTCCATCCAAATTATATTATTTTCAATTTGCAATGACATTTTTACATTTTTTAGATTATTATTCAACATCAAAGGTATTGCTAGAAAGATTTGTCTCAAAAATAAACATAATTCTGAACAGTAAGACATACTGACTAAACACTTACAGACTATCATATTTGTATTGAATTCTGAACCACATATTGTGCATCAAATCACCAGGAGATAAGCAGATTGTCCCATCCCTAGAATATGCTTCGTACTTTTATCAAAAGAGAAGTGGCCAGTTTGAGCAATTTCAGCTAACCTTAAGCCGTTGTTTGTGCTCATTTCTCGTGTTTTTTTGTTTTTATTTTATATATTTTTCAGTGAAAGGGCCAGCTGAGGTTATCAGCAGATATAAAAAAGTCTTGAAAAGCTTCAGCAAAGTCCGCACCATGACTGAAGCCTTCAGAATCAATGGTGTGGACCGGGGAACCATCAAGATGACTGCTGCAATTGCAGAGCTCAACATTGTGGATCCTGAAACCTTCAAGACCCTGAAGTATGATCCTGCAACTGAGACCCTGTTGTTTGCTAAGAGGTGTGCAACCCACATTACCCCTGAGAAGAAGAGCATTATAGAGGACATGAAGGCCAAAGGCCAACTCCTTCCCTTGTTGATGAAGTATTAAAACTTAAGTGAGCCGCTTTGTTTAGTCAAAATCTGTTACATTGTATTGGAAATGTGAACCATTGACTTGTGCAGATTTTATGTTTTATCCTTGTTAGTGTGCAGGGAAAAATCATCTGATGCAGTAATTCTAGAGCAAGTGTAGGCTGTGAAAGTGCAATGTTTAGTGTTTGTACAGTTCAGTACATTTGTTCTAAGCCTTGACAAATGTAGTTTAGCTGATACAGAGCAAGTTCATATTGAGCTGTGCAGGTTTTATATTTTTATATTGTGCAGATAGATTTTTTTGTAAGCAGACAGATTCACAGATCACACAGATTTTCAACAATAATAAAAGTATCTGTATATATATTATCATACGTTATGACCTGCTTACACATTTGATACCATATTATGTGGCATCCTTATATATACTGATACTTGTCAATGTTTGAATTTTGAGACAGGCTCCATTACCTGTAAGTTAAACTATACAGCAAGTATACAGCAAGTTCAGGCAGTATTTGTCAGCCTTGGGAAAACCTGAACCAGTGGTTAAATAAATGAGGTATTTGTACTTGTGCTGTCTTTGTTATTCTGCCACTGAATGAGAGGGAACCTGTGGATCCATTCAGATCAATTTTTTCAAACCTGTGGATCCATTCAGATCAATTTTTTCAAAGGTATAACCCATCACTTGTTCATTGCAGTAGTTGTGTGCCACTGTATAATATATTAACTAAGTGTGAAGAGGAGGCAACTTTAGATTAGGGAACATGTGTTGGTTATTAAGAGTCCAACTACTAGTGAATTAGTCATGTCCAAGATGTCACTTTAGAATGGAGAACATATTCCGAGTAATAAAGACTTAATTTAGACTTATTTGGACACTGTTAACACTTGTAATTTTGTGTTTTGTTACATAAGAATAGACCATGTTCATTAAGTGTTATTAAGGGAGAATAACTATTCTTGTGGTACTACCACCTTATAAAGTCCATACTAAGCAAAGCATATAAAGATTGTAATTCATATACAACAACTTTCTTACTTACTACTAATAAGCAATAATTTTGAGGTTATTGAGGGAAAACTCTTAGTTAATGGCTTACTGGTTGTAGAATATAGCCATGCGGAATAAGGCATTAATAAGTACTTTATAAAGACTAATAAAGAGCCAATACGTCACTAATTTGCATGCTAATAAGCAACTAGTTAATGGTGAATAGGTGTACCTTAATATAAAGTGTTACCAAATGTCCTTACCTGTGCTCTTACACAAAAGAACAGGAGAAAAAAGTGAAGCAACATTTTGTTTTGAACTGAACGAAAAACTAAATTCATGCTTCAGGCTGACAGGTACAACACTAGATTAAAACTATAATCAAAGCACAGGTGAGGACAGAGGAACTGAAAGAAGGGAAGATTTGAAGTTCCTTTGTCACAAACCCAACAAAACAACTGTGCAGAAATAATTAGCATCATGAGCCATTTTTTAATATCATTAGAATGCAATGTTTCCACCTCCTGTTTTTATTTTAAACCTTGGTAAATGTCGGTTTAGGAAAGAGGGAGAACTGTCAGTAAGATAAAAGCACAGAACCTCCGCTAAACAAAACCAAAGAATAATAACAGTAACCTGCATACAAATGCACACATTAGCATAAAGAGAATCATAATTAAACCAAATCTCACCCATAAAAGCCTCCAGTTTGTAACATTAAAAATCTGCCAATCAATTTATGTCCTGCAGAAAAAGCAGTTAACCAGATTCCATAGAACTTTTAATGTTTTTTTAAAATTCAGAGCTGGCTGGCAAGTCTGTCACACTCTCAACACTCTTGGTTTCCAACATTTCTTATCTCCAACTGTGGTCACCTCCAGGCTCAGGCTGTGATGACAGCTAAGATAGTTGCTATTGGACAGTTTGACATCAGACCTCTCACCTGAGGCAAACTCTCAGTGGTTCCAGAGCAGGTCAGGAGAAGCAAGTGGATTTTAAAAGGGTCTTGCAAACAGCACAGAATTTAAAAAACTAATCTATTAGGATGTTTTAAGTTCCTAATTCATTCTATTGCATTATGTTTTGTGTTCCTGTTACTGTGTCAACACTTTTGCACAACAGTAGTGGTTATAAAACACTCCTTTATTTGCATAAAACCATTCTTTTTTTGGCTTTTGTGATTGAGTATTTAATAGAGGCTCACCCAAACCCAAACCGCAGTGATCGCTATATTGGAACCTCAGCCACAAAATATGACTGTAACTTCTGTGCAATTTTATCAAGTTTTAACATCAAAATGATTTTTCCCCCACACAGGAGGACAGTCACATTGTGGCACAAATTCTCTATCTGTCTCTCTTAACATTCCTGTTTGGTTTCGAGAAAACAGCAAAGACAGCGGCTGCGCTCTATCACACAATCTCATTGTGGAGTATTGTAACTCTCCACTTACATTAAAGCACATATTGCTTGGGCAACATGCTATGTAGAAATGTTCATTTTCTTTTTTTACCAATGCTGGTTCTGATCCCTGAAGCTAATGTATCGGCCATACGGAGTAGATCCAATACCAGTGAAATAAAATACAAATTATTATGCACATTTTTAATGTTCATTTTTAGCAGCTGTAATTGAATTAATCTGTCAAGTTACATATAGGTGTACAGGTGTAGATGATGCTCCTCGTCTGTAGCAGGTTTCCCATTCTACTACATAAAATAACTGGTATCAGAATGGTGAATAACAATGTGAAATTGGTGATACCTAGTACAGCATTTTCAGCAGTATCAGAGGAATTTCTGATGGTGGTATCAGTACCAGTACCAGTGTCTATGAAATATCTATCTATCTACTATAATAATCTTACTAAAACAAACCAACTGAAGCTGTTTTTCACTGAGACAGGAAGAAGCTTTGGCATGGCACAAAGTAGCTAAATATGCATCCGAAACTGATACTGAAGTGCAGTGCCACCACGCAAAACAAGTTAAAATTAGCCCATGTGTTCAAGTAACAAAGTTCTAACAGCAAAAAGTGTCAAAACTGCAGAAACATGAATTGTAAATACTTGAGGTACTGTCCTTTACACAAAAAAAAAATAAATCATAGTTCTTCATTTAATCTACAGAGTTTCTTGTTTCATGAGAAGCCTCTTGGGCCTCTAATAGTTTGATACTTTACAATACATCTGTAAGAGACAAGGCTCACTTTACAATCATGTCAACTGTAGTTAGTGCATACAGTATTCTGAGTCGTCAGGTTTTTTACAATAATCCTTCTTTTTTATTGCCCCTCTATAAACAGCACTGATTAGCCTTAACACTGAAATTATATCCCTAGTTTCCATGCACCATGAGAAAACAGAAACAACAGCAACTTAGTTTCATTTCCACATTGTCACTGTGAAAATTTGTTATGGGCAAGATGAAGAAATGATAGACGATTTCAATACATTTCCATACAAAAAGTCACGTTAATAACATCGCTGAAAGGCAGTGAGACTTAATATTTTTTAGAGCTGCATCAAATGTGCATATTTTTTTTGTAATGTGCAGCCCCATTTCCTGAAATATGTTTTTTTCTTCTTTGCAAAAGAGATAATGCGAGATAGTGTTTCTCCACATAAAATTGTACACGTGTGACTTCCTCCTAATGAAGTTGTGTACACCACAGGGGACAGAGGAACCTCTCTCCTCTCTGTGAGAGGAAGATAGGAGGTAATACTGTATAATTACCTTTGTCTGTCCTGTTGTGTGTGCATGACGTGAGCATATGAGTTTGTATGCACATGTGTGTGTCCTTTCCTCAAGTCATTATTCTCCATTATTCTTCTGTTATTCATTCTTCATTCATTATTCTGCCATACCTCTGGCTAGAGTGATGCCTGCTGGTTTGCACTTCAGAAGCCACTGTGGCCATCCTGCTAGTAGATAACAGAAGAATAATGGGTTGACCTTTGTGTGATGTTGTTCTGTATGACTGTTTTCAGACTTAGAAAAAGACAAATAATGTATTACATGTTACACTTAATTAACCACCTCTAAGAATATTAACTGTATTTTTCTCTAGGGGGCAGTATTTGTCCAGTGACCGAAGAAGCTGAATTGTAAC
>JAPZDW010000007.1:9975286-9986826 GCA_029814725.1 Acanthurus nigricauda
CAAGCTTATTAACTCTGGAGAAAGCTGAGAAGTGTTTCTGGGACCAGTGTGCAGAGGCATGGCATGTTAAGTAGCAGCAACCAAGCATGAATTTGCCCACAGTGCTATATTTGATAAAAGGGAATTATACTGAAATGACCTTTGTCCACTGGCTGCTGGAAAAAACAAAATGGTAGGATCATGAAGGGGATTTTCTGGCTTTATATGCAAAAAAACAAACACATACATAAAATGCAAAAGAGCTGAGTACACTGTAGGTTTGTGCATTAGATGCTGGCATGTTCTCATTATCTAGAGTTGTAACAGTGCAGACAGGCTACAGAGTTTAGAAACTTACTGCATGAACAGCATGCAACTGTAAATTACTACTGCTCTGTTGCTCGGCCTCAAGGAGTAATTATATGAAAAATTCAGCGGTGCTTTGTTTCCACCTGTCAGGCAGCACAAAGAACAATCTGTCAGCCACTTGACTGAGAGGTTTGTGTTACAATATGCCTGTTTAATTCTGCTTGACAACTTAAAGAATAAAAAAAAAAAATGAAAACAGCCTCTGTGATTGTGTTAGTTTTGGCAACCAGTTGTGTAATTTGATTGCCTCTTGAGTCTAATTTTAGTCAAATAAAACCAACAAAAAGAAAAATCACTGTGAAGTTTTTGTTTATAAAAAATGTGCCTTTTTTTGTCATTTAGTCAGAATGAGACTTTTAATGAAACAGTCTTTAATGCATTTGATTGTTTGTCCATCATTCACTTATTTCTTAGTTTTTATATGTCCACAAAAATGTGATACCATAGACATAAGCATGGTATAACGGTCGGTGGGAGTGGGTTCAAATGAGAGCACCTCCTCCAGAATTTTTTTTTAAGTGTATTTCTCTCAACTGTATGATATTTTAAAAAAGTGCACATCTTTGTTACTAACTCAGAGTACAGAGTACTGATGTCCATATAAATGCAGTTACCTTGAGTGAAATTATAGTATAAATATATTCTTATATTCCATATCTTACGTCATCATCATCATCTTCTTCCTCTTCCTCTCCATGTCCCTGTATGGCCACTGCTTACAGCATTTCTCTTCACATTTTCCTGTTCTATGAACATTGTAACCAGATTTCATTTTTTTACCAGAAGAGCAATGACTGACCTTCATATTTAGGCAGGTTTAGGTAGGCTAAAGATTAATCTAGCTATACTAGATGCAACTCAAAATTTTTAGAGACTGTTTCTTCTGCTCATGAAAGGAGCACTGCACAACAAAATGCTTTGAGTAGGTTTGAGCAGTAACCCCTGTTGATTTGGGAGGTTTTCTTCAACATTCACATGGTGATCTGCTGTTATTTCAGCCCAAGGTCTGTTGAGTAGTACTGTGACATGCTGCAGCATCACATGGAGAAAATTCATCACAAACATTCTGAACTGTGGTGGGAAAACAACTTGGTGCTCCTCTGTGACAACAGCCCACTCAGAACACATCAGAAACACCCAGTTTTCTCACCCGCAACAACAAAACACAACTTGTTAACATGTTTTCTACCATATGTTGAGGGGGAGGGTTTTCTTAGTATTGGAGGGAGCAAAACAGGTGTCATGCTACCACCTTCAGACAAAACAGGGCAGTTTCTTCATGTTTTAACATGTGAAAGGTGATAAAAAAAAACACACTTCAAATCACACACACTTATCACCTGACACATCCACCCCCTTAACTTGACCTCACAGTTTACACCCCTAAGTTTTGTTTGCTCATGTTTTCCTTCTTCTGAAACAGTGTTTTGTATAGAAATGGAAGCCCTTAACACGAACCTACACACACACACGCACGAATACACAGACTCATTTGGCCTGAATAGATAAATCAGTAAACTCATGAAAGATAATGAAGAATTCAACTGTTCAGTATTTAAATCACATCGTAAAAAAACAGATAGTGCTGTCCCTCTTTTATTTTCAGCAGTTCACAATCTTATCACAATCTAGTCCTACTGTTACGCAAGTACTAAGGTGCACCAGGTGATCGTAGATTAAGAATGAGTGGAATTTAGACAAGTGACTATCAGGCGGGAGGCGACTGAAGGTGTAAAAAGGATTCAGCCACCTTCACCTTTTGCACACATTCACTGATGCAACAACAACTTCAAGTTCAAAACTGAGGGATTGGCTGGCAAACTAATAGAGTCTGTTTATTTGTTTTGTTTTTTTTTAACTCACCTGAATATTAGCATTCAGATTATACAAGTAACAGAATACTAACCTTTGAAATCCCCAGTATTGTTATTTGTGTTCAATGAGGTAATGAGCTTGTAAAACAGGGTCAACCCTGATATTCGTATTCAGTTTTTGTTCTGCTTGTGCACGAAAAATGCTTTTGTAAAGTTGGTGAAAACTTGAAGGTGCTGTCAGACCAGACTTAACTTTTGTCTTTGCTCTCAAACAGATTGATTTGTTTCTAAAAGCACAAGTGATATAACATGCACTTTTTCAGTAGCATGTGGTAATTAGCACTTGAGTGATTAAGGACAAGTTTGTTTGCTTTAGAGAGTTTGCAGAATAAACTTGAAAAACTTGTACAAACGAGTGTCACGGAAAGAATTGAGGGAGTTTCAGGATAAGCCGAAATAATTGCTTTTCCATCCTCCTCACCTTGTCCCAGTTACCCGTTTGTAGTTGTCCTCAGAGTACACAGCCAGTATGGAGACCCCGGAGCCAATGTTGACCAGCAGCATGGGGAAGGGGTTGTCCAAGGTGCATGGCTTCTTCACGCAGCTCTGGGTGTCTGATGGGTTCTGGAAGTAGTAGCACTCTGGGTGTCCATTGAAGCCCACTCGGTCGACATACAGAAGGCCGCGGATCAGGCAGTCGAGCTCATCAAGCTTCAGCAGCTCCAGGTCGGCCATCTGCAGCACAAATGAAAAAGCGTTAAAACAAAGAGTGAATGTGATTTTAGCTTAATTATCAAAGGGACTTTACACATTTAAGATGATTAAGACAAAGATTATCACGTTCTATGGAAGCATTGATTTATCAGTTTTATGAGGCTGAAATTATTTTCAATGCACCACAAGACTTAAGTGTGCAAAAGGTCTTGGTTCAGCTCATTTCATGCTGCAGTGTCCGGGGAGGGTTCATCGATCGTGCTGCACTGCAGAAAGGGTCAATGAACTCAGGTAATCAGGCACTGAATATCAAATGCACTCACTTGAAGTCATGCTCAAGAATCAAGCATAGTGTATTGGTTGACTAATCAACTGCAAAGACATTGAGGCAGAGAAATTTCTTTGCTCAAATCAGATTAGAACTGGTGAGAACTCTAATTCTGTTGGCTGTAAATATGACAGAGCTGTTTACACAACCCAGTTAGAACGATCAGTCACCAACGCTGCCACTCATTGATATTTTCATCAAGGATTATTGTGGCGATTATTTTCTCTGTTTATTAAGGATGCATGATAATACTGGCATGTCATCACTGATAAATAAACGCATCATTGCAGATCTAGCAGTAACCAAATCTTACCAATTAGAGAGATCCTAATTTTGACATTTTTGACTTAATGTTTATCAGGCATTTTTCTCACCGTTCTGAAGTCATTCTCAAACTTGTATGCACCGCCTCCGGTGGCGCAGAGTGTTGTGTGCAGGCTGGAGAAGTTCTTGTCATGACCCATTTGGATGAAACGGGGCATGGCCTGTGTTGGAAAGCGGATGAAGTGCAGGTTCCCCGTCCTGCCGCACATGGTCAGGTTCCTCAGCTCCAGGTGAACGTCACGGACTCCTGTTTTACATGAGAGACGGAAGGAGGAATGAATTTTACAACACAGGATACTGGCCTTGCTTCAGAAACTGCAAACACACTTTACTATAAGATGTGATTAATGTTTATCTGAGCACCAACAGGGGCTATTTTCAGAATTAGAATGATCTGGTTTGTAAAATAACTGAACCTGAAGTAAAGAACACAACCATGAAAACACCTTATCAATCTTATGCAACACATTAGCGGCACAATAAGGGCTATAAAAAACATCCTTGTATCTTCTTTTAGATAGTTCTTGACCGGACTAGATGGAGTGATAACACGTGTGTGCATGGATGTGTGCGTGTGTAAACACACCATAGGCCACGTTTGAGGTGAGGTAGCGACGGATAGACTTGAGGTTTTCCACCTCCTCCTGTTCTTCCTCTGCAGTTATGTCGACGGGCTCAAAGTACACCAGTTTAACCAAAGTGCCACCAATGTCCATACCGAACCAGGGGAAGGCTGGAGAGAAAAACAAGAGTGTTGTGATTAACTTTATTACTTTGAAAAACATACAGATCAAAGTGACAAGAGTGCAAGATGTGACTGATGCCAAAAAAAACCCCTGAAAGCTGACTTCTGAGTTGCAAAAAATACAACACAGGGATTTTATCTAAGTCAGAGCAGCTGGTAGTCATATACAGACACCTTGGCTTAGCTTATGTTTAACAGTTTCTAACTAAAATGTGTGAAGTGAGATAGCTGTTTTAGATGGAAATGGAACTGTAATGTATAAATTTAATGTAATATTTTAAGCTAAAATACACTGAAATTTCCAAAAATATCTTTAAGCCACCACCTGCAGCCACCATGACCACCATTTCCTGCAATAACAGACACTTCTCTCTTTTTAAGAAGATACTCTTGGGACACATGACACACAACATCTCATCTGTTTTGTTACAACAATCAATTAAATAATCTAGCCAGAATGAGCAGAAGCATAATATCATCCAAGCCTCATTTACAGCCCTCTTCCTGACAGATTTAAACATAGATGGGTAAATAAAATAGATATAATTGTTTAGTTTGAACATCAACAACAGACAGCCCCTACCCCTCTTCATCTATCACACACTTTTCGCCTCCACTGATTTCCTTTAACAGTTTTTCTCCTCCATCTCTTAGCTTCTATCTTGTTATCATACAAAGCAATCTCTCTCTCTTCTTCTCCACCCTCTCCTCCCCACATCACACCCCACATGCTTTCTGTTATCTGAAGAGAATGTGCCTAACACTTGCATCCTGTGGTGTGTGTATGTATGTGTGCACATGTGTGTACCCGTATTTAGCGAGGTGACACTTTGGATCGACCATTCGTTGCTTCGAGGGGCTGATGTTAGTGTGTGTGTGTGTAGAGAGAGGGATGGGGGTTGGGGTTGCATGGGTCACTAAGTCACTAACTACGCCAAGGGAAAACCAGTAGGGGGTTGCTGATGTTTACAGGGGCCCCTTGCTAACACCTACACTGAGCTGACAGTGTGTGTGTGTGGGTGGTCGTGTGTGTGTGTGTGTGTGTGTGTGTTTAGGTCCCAAAGTAACCATACACCACAGAATTAATCCCTCTCTGAACAGATGTGATCAATGAGGATTCTTTCGGTTTCTTCCTTCTGCCACTTTCTCTGTTCTTTGTCCTCCTCTTCCTCTTTCACAGGTCTTATCACTCACAAACAGGCGAACATGGAGGGTCAGGGTTAGGCCTGAAGGGAGCCTTAAATTCACTCTACAAGCGCGAGAGCATGGAAATATTAGCACAAAGGGTCTTGCATCACCAGTTTTTCTCTGGGAACGTAGGGGAATACTGCTACCTGATTGGTTTGTGAAGTGTACACGCAGTTTGCTCGTGCAGACCAAAGCATTTGGAAGCTGAAAAGAAGACGCTTTGCCAATGTGAAAAGTGGAATATAGCTAACATTAGTTGCCTGACTGAATTTGGTAAGTCAATAATTCAATAATTTTAATATTTTCTGGTATATCTTAGTTACCCAGGAACTCTGTTGACATAGGCTTAACCTCAGCTACAGGTAATATATCGCTAGAAGATTTAAAGCTTGCTGAAAGAGGCATGGTGTCATTGGTGCATAACGTTAGATAACACAGCAGGAGAGATAAGGTAGCTATCTTAACAAGCCTCCGGTCAAAAATTAATTGTTAACGCTAGCTAACTTGAATAATTAACGGTAAATCACAAAAAAAGAAACACCGCAGGTATGAAAATCACTCACCTTTCGCCGTTTTGAAACCAAAATAGGTGACCTACGTGAATCGTTTGTCTTCAGTTGGAATTGGTACAATTGGCATTCATTTCCAGGTCAAATGACTGGTCTTATTTAGCTCTCGCTCCGATCAGCAGTGATGAAAACACGACACCTGGGTGGAAATGCTAATTTCTGCTTCTTTTCCAGTGTGATGCTATGAGTAAATTGATATTTTCAACAACAACTGCAATGGAGGCAATAAGGGCTTGTTGCCCCCGTTGGTAGCCTTTTTGCAAATATTTTGTAATCTTAGCAATAAATTCACTCTGTGTCCGTTGGAGCAGAAATCATTCAGTCACGATTTAGTTCAAAAGAGAGACTTAAGTAAAAGACAGCCATGATGAACAGGAAATTCTGTGCTTCTGTATTGGGACTTTTTTTAAATGGTTGGATTTTATGATCACATAGTTGTCAGAATAAACATAGATACAGTTAAATGGAGATAATTATGATGAGTGGTCAATATATTGACATTTAAAATGAGTCCTCACAAAGAGGTCTAGAGGCCCTTAAATGTGCCGATTTTTACCATTTTAATCCACAACACCACTGAAGTAAAACTACAGGAGAGAACAATTGATTGGATGTCATTCTAACATGTCCCAGCATCACTTTTACCAGCACATCCTTTCTCTCTATCCTACTTGTCTTCTTTTCTTACTATGGGTGATTTCAAGACAAATAAATAATATTCAGTCAATGACAATAACAAATGCATACACACTATCCAACACAAGCACCCACAAACAAATATGAGTGCACCAGTGCATGAACACACAAGCACGAGTAGGGCATTTGTCATGCTTATGATATGAGTTAAAATGAATAATAGGTACATTAGGTATTTCTCTGTATATGCTGTGGTTGCTAAAAGGATATTTATTTCTGTTTCGCTGTGCTCACGCCTTCCTCAAAATGTAAATGACCCAGATTCTGCCAGCACTTTTTCCCCACAGTCCCCAAACTAGTAAGTCCAAAGAAAAAGGGGAAGATGGTGTTCTTGTTTATATGTATGCGTGTTATCAGGGCCCGTGGGCTTCGGTTAGCCTCCTCCAGAGCTACAACCCTTATCGCAGACAGTCTCGCCTTGACCGTGTCACCATTTCCCACTCACTTTCCTGCGGCTGTGGCCCCCGAGGCCGGCTACAACAAGCTACAGGGCCCCTACTAAGGGCCCCATTGTCTCCATCTGCATAATTTTAGTTGAAAACCCAGGGCACTCTCCAAGCTCATTGTGAGTGAGCTAACAGCCTTCCTTCAAAAGGGGCTAAACGCATGTTCGTTAATTATCTGGATTCTTGTTAATTGGATTAATTGTTGAATAGAAACAGTGTTATTAAAAATGACGAAAACACAAGGGCAGGGGGAGCAAAAGGGGGGGATTAATCATTACTGTTTACTCCCAGAAGACACAAGCATGCACAGGCGCGCACACACACGCACGCACACACACGCACACACACACATGTAGGTAAGTTCTGCCTGTCTATTGCCGACTCTTTCTCTCTCTTCACATCTCAACGCACACACAGAAGCAGTATGTGACCCAACTCGGAAGAATGAGCGCAAGGCAAAGTGCAAATTACCATGCGCACCGCTGAGATTAGAACTAAACCCATTTTCAAAGCCCAGAATAAATGCCAGATTCTTTTTGATGCAAGAAGTCTGTGACTTTTTCCATTACTTATATTCAAAGATTAAGGGAGGAAATAAAAGAGAAACATAAAGTCAACACCATGAACAATTTGACGATCTCCAAGAGACAGGAAAAACAAGGTTTCTCATTCCTTGTGCCTATCTACACACTCTTATCACCCAAAATCACTTATCAGTGTTTGACTTCAAGGGATGTTTTATCATTCTGGCTTTAAGATAGCATGCTGATATTGGTTGACAGGACCAACACTACATGTCCTGTGAAATTGGTGGTGGTGCAAATGACAAGCTATTAAGCAAAACATCATTATCTGTGTTTTCCATTGGTCACTGGTTGAAATTATGATTATCAAGTGGTAAATACAAAACAGCTGGACAGAAACCTCAGAGATCAGCCTGCTGAATACGACCAAGGTATACATTTTTTTTTAATTCACTTTCAAGTCCAAATTGAAATGAAAATTTAAAAAAATGATCATTTCTTTTTGATCTTTAATAGATGTTTTACTTCTTAAATATTTTAGACTAGCAAACTCACTGCATAATAGATTATTGTCCTCATAAATGAGGTAAGAAATATATTTACAGCCGCAATTTTACATTGAAACCAGTGCTTCTACAACCTCTCCAGGCTCCAATGGCAAATAAAATCAGGGGTTTCAGACCCGCGATGGCCTAAATAAAATCTTTCAAGACTAATGACTTCAATTCTAGAGATTTTGTGTCATCCGAGCAATAAATTATAGATAGGACATACTGTAGCATACCATGTAGACGCTGAAGGGCAGAAAAACAGGATCCAGGAGATGTGTTGCACTGGTTGTTAAGGCAACTGTATCAGTCTTCCCGCTTTGATGTGGAGGCTCCTGTCGCCTGCTGCACTCCCAAATGCTGTTATCTATGGCTGTGGGACTGATTGCAAATATTTTTGTAGGGATGTGTGTAATTTTTTTGTGTGTAAGCAGGTTTACAGTTTGTTTTTATATATGTTGTAAGTGTGTGATCTATGTCTCTTGAGTTAATGATCCAAACACAGGCTAATTAAACTTGTCCAAAGACATTTCCAGTTTTAATTGGTATTCCTTGATCATTGTATTGGACATTCTGCACCAACATGTAGTGTCTACAATTAAGTCACTCTCCACTGTCAACAAAATGCAGCCAGAAGGTTGTAGTGCAGCTGTTTGAGCATTCATACACCCAGCATGAGGACTGCTTTTACAAAGACATGAGTGAGTGAGCACTATACGGACAAACTGAATGAGGGCCAAGGTCAGGGCTCAGATTTAGCCGGGCCCCTCTCAGGCCAGCAGCTGTTAAAATCAAACCCGACCAGTTGAGGTTTATTTTCACACTAAGTGGGGTGTGAGAAATCGGAGGTAGCTGGTTTGTGTGTGTTCCATTGATCAGGGATGTTAATCTTCGCAGGGTATGTAGAAAGGTCCTCCCAAGGACAGGACAATGAAAAGGTTCTATTGATTACTGGACCGTTGATCAATCAGTCCCAAGACAGATAACAAGATGTATAAGTCTTGGGTAACAAAAGGCATCTTGTAGGATATGGACCACACAGGTTAATAATTTTTTCATATTTCGGCACCCTGAAGCAAAATCTCCTCATGAAATCCCCAGTCAGCCTGATTTGTGGGCTAATCATGGCAAGTATAGGCCTACGACCTCTGTCACACGCAAACTCTGGGAAAAAGTGAGAGACTGAACAAACATTCAACCCACACATGACTATTACTAGTCAATATCAGATTAGTAGATGCTCACACGTCACTGCTAAACCTTAGAATTACACTAGTCATTGTAAATAAGCTAAGACACATGAAGCTACTTTGCTTTCGAGGAGTCACTGGAATATTTTTTTCACCTGGATCAGCAACATAAAGGGCTGTGCTGCTGTTCTTAAGTAACACAGAAGGCTTCACTTTCTTCACACTTTATGAATAGGGCTTCTAACTGATTTATAATCACCCTGTAAACCCTTTCCTTACACTACATTTTTTAAAACTTAGATTTCAAGCAGTAAAATTTTATTTAAAGTTTAGCATCACCATGAGGCAAACTCTTTACGACAGAAAAACACGTACAACAGACCAAAATAAATAAATAAATAAATGAGTAAATAAATAAAGAATAATCAATAACCATGTTAAAAAAAATATCACAGTTAAACTGTTAAAGTGGATGTTTGGATAAAATAAACAATAAACAATAGACCAACTTCAATAAAAACATCAATGTTAGATCGGGAAAAGGAAAGCAACAATAGACCAGCTGGGATCTGGTTTTAAGTTTTTATAGAGGGAAGATATTTTAGATAAAGATATCTTAAACAAAAGAACCGAGCTGTACAGAGAGCTGGGCCTGTGAGATTTTTTTTTTTAATTAACAAAAAAAACCTACCAAACTTAGGATTTTAAATAGTTTACCTCGCTGTATAAAGCACAAAAAGAAAATACAACCTTAACTGATTCTGCTTTCATTCACAAATGTGTCACTGACACTGCTAAAATTATGACACCACCAACTACACTGCAAAACTGATCAAGGAGAAAAAGAATTTTGGAGTCTGAAAATGTTAAACTGCTACAATATTATTAGTTAGGAAAGAGAGAAAGAAGTCAATGTGTACCACTCTGTGTTGACAACAGTTCACAAGCCAGTATGTGCATTCCTGGCCACTGCACACCATTGGTCCGATTTTGCGTCCATCATTCCTCTAACCACTCTACCCCGCCCCCTCTGGCTCGGTTGTGAGCGCTCATTGGTTCTCCTATTAGTCCCCTGAAAGCTCCGCTGACCAATTGTTGTTGAGGAGGACGGAGCCTTTCCGGTGGAACTGTCTCTCGCGCCTACAGAGGTAGAATCGAACGTCCCCGAGCGCACACGGCGTAGAGGAGAGTACGGCGCACGAGTCTCTGGAAGGAAGATAACGGTTTCTTTTTTTTGCCCCCTCTCCACTCAAACAGCAAGAACAAACCAACCAGGGTAATCTTAACGAAAGGAGGAGGGAAGCGAGAGATTGGAGCCGCAAGTTTTTTTTCTTTTTTTGTTTTTTTTCTTCTTTTCCTAAAAGAGGATTCTGTGTTTTGCGGTGGTTTGTTCTCCGCTCTCGCCGCAAAGATGATGGTCGGAGAGGTCGAAGTGAAGGAGCGACCGAGGCCGAGTCCCGACTATTTGATGCAATTATTAAATGAGAAGAAGCTCATGACCAGTTTGCCAAATCTCTGCGGCATCTTTACACACCTGGAGAGGCTTCTCGATGAAGGTAAGGGGCTTTCTGGAGCGATGGGGGAGCCGCCGGGGAGGGGATAAGCGTGACCACGGTGCAGTCCGGTCTCAGCACGGCTTTGCTCGGCGTCCCTGCTGCATAACGTTATAGCACCGGATCCTCCGATATTGCTGACCATGGCAGGCGCAGTAACATCGACACTCACAACTTCCCCGAGCAATAGTGTTATCGACATCCGAAACAAGAAATCCAGCAGTATCCTGAGAGAGTTTGACCACATCAAGATGTGCATAGCAGAGTTTCGTTGCTAACATCGGCTCCCACTGAGTTTGTTGTTGCACTCTTGACTTTGTGGTAACAAGACGAAAACTTTCTCTCACTTACTTAGAAATATCGGAACTATCTATCATTGCGATTGAATAAGCAAAAATCATTCATAGATAAGTTTTGAAGCGCACTTCGTGTGTATCAAATGCGAATCTCGATTAATTTAGACGGGGGGCCTGATTCCACATGTTCCACAGCAGTTTAGCTTGGGTTAGCCACATTTTAAGCTAGCGAGCTTGGGTGTCTGCGTTCCGTTGAA
>JAPZDW010000007.1:12135481-12146013 GCA_029814725.1 Acanthurus nigricauda
GGCACTACTTGGCTGTATTACAGTGTTTGTTGACAGCATGTAAAGTGCACAAGCTTTCCCTGCAGTATGAAAACTGATTCTGTTTGAAATTAGACCTCAGCTGCTGTAACCGTACCACAAAACTGTAGAGACAGACATTTAAAAAAAATAAAATAAAATTGGGGGATCTATTTTTTCTAACATTTCTTATCAGGGGTGGGGTGTGTGTTAAAATCTAAACCTAACTGATGGGATTTAATGCTTCCAGTTTTTTAATGATGGGGCTTAAGTTTTTCTGTCTCCAAACTGAGCAAGGAGGTGGATACCATGTCAAGCTATCATCACTTTTCTACAGCTGAAACTGCACAAATGGGAAGGCCATGACAAACACAAATCAAAGAAATGGAGGGTTTTCTCTTTTCACCAGCTGTCCAAATCTGCACTGTGAAAAGCATGATTTTTTGTTTATTTCCTTACACAACTCTTTTCAGCAATGAGTTTCATTGGTCAAATGTTCGAGTGGCGCAATAAGGAATGAAGAATGTGTAAAAAGTTTTTTTTTCCTTTTGTTGTTTTAAAGATGACCCCAACAATGAGGGCATGTGTTTTTTAGTTCTCATTCTCACAGGCCTCTCCTCCTTCGCCACCATCGCCCTCCTCAGCAGCATTGTCCGATGTCCATAACTGAGGAGAGAAACAGAAACTTTTTGAAAATACAGTACAAAACAGTCAAATATCCTGGCTCATTCCTATTTTCATGAATTCTAAAGCTTTAAATGTTACTTTAACAGTTTCTCTCTTTTCCCTTTTGTTGATCTCAAGGTACTTCTGCACTGAGGTACAGTAATAACGCTTTGATGTACAAAGTCACTACACAGTGAAGATCATTTCTGTGTCATGTGAGAGTCAAACACTCACTGTAAGGTTGTCTCTGAGGAGCTGCATGATGAGAGTGCTGTCTTTGTAGGACTCCTCATTTAGCTGGTCCAGCTCTGCAATGGCATCATCGAATGCCTGTGAGCAGGAAAAAAAAACATGGTACCACTTACAACAGAGTACAACTGAAGACATTCAAAAATGACAGATTTTTGTATGACAGTCTTCAGACCTTTTTAGCCAGTTCGCAGGCTTTATCTGGGGAGTTCAGGATCTCATAGTAGAAGACGGAGAAGTTAAGTGCCAAGCCCAAGCGAATGGGATGTGTGGAGTCCATCTGAGAATTGCTGATTTCAGACGCTTCCTTGTATGCTTGCTGTGAGTTTTCAATGATCTCTGTAAACAGGGGAAGGAACCAAACAGAATAGTGATATTTACAAAAACTTGTCTAAGCATGTTCCTATTCAGAGCTAAAATACACAAAATTTTAACTCCACAACCATCCTGTCATCAAAATGATCTACTGCACAAACTCTCAAGGGTGAAAACAACAAATCCTATCTACAGGCAGTTATTGTCACACTGTCCCCCAGTTTTTGAAGCAGTTGCAATGCAACCAGCAGAGACTGCTCCTGACCAAGAGGTGAGGCCTGTAGACGGATGCTGAAGCTCCTCTGCAGATGTTTTAGAGTTAGTAAGAACTAAATGATATGATTGATATTTTGTGAAACCTTGTTTTCCTACATAAAGTAAAAAAGTGTAGTTGCATCTTTTGTTTGGTTCTTTCAAATTGTACAGTAATGTTACAAACAATAAAATGATTCAACCAAGGTGTCCTGTCTGTGTGGCCAACGCTAAATATTGCCTATTATTCAGCACCCATGGGTGACCATAACTATAAAAAAATATTTGTGGGCCATTCAGGTGATATGGTCTCACATTACCATTAATATGGTTACTGTAGTTTACTTTCAAGCTAAACACAAGTTCCTAAAAATTCACTTACGACTCCTTTGTCTGCAAACTTTCCTTTAAATTTAATCTTTCCCTTTAAAATAACCTTTTACAAGTTACATCTTCAATGGGCTCAAGGCTGAAAGCCAGAGACGGGACAGGGACGTTGTTTCAAATTCTTAGCTCTATGACAAAATCTGAAGCATTTCCATTTATCTATTTGGGTTACAGAAAGGTCCATTCTAATAATGGGGGTTTTATTATAGCTTATACACATTCATACAAAAAATGAGAATAATCAGAAGAAAAAATAAAAATCCCTGAAAATCACACATAAAGATGTTAGTTCTTTAATGAAATGCCTTATTAAGAGAAAAAGAGAACTGTAAACTCACTTTGTTTGTTTTCTTCCGAGGCAACTTCAGCAAGGTATCTATAGTAGTCCCCCTTCATCTTTAGATAGAAGACTTTGCTCTCAGGATTTGAGGCGTTTTTAATTAAATAGTCATCCAACAGTTTCTGTGAAAAGAGAAAATGTCACATTAAATTAGATGCACTGAATGAATAAATAATCAACATTAAGTTTCCTCACAACAATCAACCAATCTACAAGCACACTGTGACAGATGAGAAGCAAAGGATGATTTCACATTATCACTGACTGGAACATTAGTCATGCTGCATTTACAGAATGTCATTGTTGTGTCATTTGGGCACAAACTAAGGTCTTAGAATAAACACATCCACATTTATTGATACAACACTAAATGAAGGTGGGGCTCACACACTGTAAGTATCCCATTAGTGTAAATCCAGCAGAGAGCACTAGCCCCTTTGTGCTTTACAGCAGCTAGGCTCAATGATTAATAGGTATAGTTGTGCTCCATCAGGAGTCAAGTGCATGTGCTCATCCAGCACGATGCAGAAGATACATTTTGCTCTGTGTCAGTTTCAGCAAGAGTCAATCCAAAATAATCTACAACCAGGCCAGGCCTCTAGTGTGTCCCCAACTGTTTTCTGCCCCAGATTCCACTCCCTTTCAATAAGCTCCCTCCTCCTGTCAGCTAAGTACAAGAAATTTGAGGTGTTAATGCGGATTTTAACAGACCTGGCATCATACTTTATTCCCTACTGGGATTTACTCATCAATAAGTTCTTTCATTAGTAATTCTAGGGTAGCAAACAAGCAATGTCTGCATTCAATTACACCCCAATTACTATTTGTAACCAAAGGGTAGAGCTGGGTGATTTGGACAGAAAAAAAGGCATCTATACATTACACGATACATAGATGTAATACATGATAATATATCTCAGTATTTTCCATGAAGTGGGTTTAATTTTCAGTTTGAAGTTGAAGCCACACTCTAGATGCCACAAGTACTTTTATTAAAACAAACTCTGATCCAACAAAATGCATTAACAAGGTCTCCTTCCCTGTTTGCAGGGTTTTGCTGGGGTTCGGATCTACCTGTAGTTAGCCTATACAGTGTAGAATTAGGTCAAAGATAACAGGTACAAGGAAATTTTACACCAGAAGTTCAATAATGAGTTTACTAATGCAACTGCTTGCTTCTTTTCAGTAGGCTCACTCAACATTCAACGTTAATCACAAAATATATAGCAGAACAGTAGAGTGAAATACTTATTTTAGCAACTTAAAGATAAAATTGTTAACAAAACTGAATAGATGCTTCCCAACAAAACATGTAAACTACAGGTTTTAGTGAGTATTTTCTTCAAAAACTACAACTAGTTGCTTTCAACAGCAAAATGGTTTTAAAAATTCAGCGACAACTGTAAAATACATGCTGAAATAGAAAAAATATCAAACAGGTGTTAAAATCCACATCCTGTGATTACTCTAAGACACACTAGGCTGGTCATCCATCTTTCAGTGGACATGGGAAGATTACCAGGGTTAATCTGTGTCAGTGAAACTGTTGCTTATGCTCAAGTTAGCCGATTTAGAGAGCAGATTAACCGTTCGGTCTGAATGAAAGTGCTTGCCAACAACTCCACCCTAATGATAGTCCTGACTGATGTGTTTATAGTGGATATCCTCTTCGCCTAAATAGATTTAATTAAAAGATGTTAATTAGAAAGAAAAATTCCCTCTACACCATGAAGGAACGAAACTACCCTTGTCTGAGCAATACCCACCCCAGCAGGCACTCCTCATTTACTGTGTCATTTACTGACACATAGCTTGGCTCAGTTAAAATGTATGCATATCTCAAGTGTAAAGCATTCTTCCTTCACTGCATACCTGGCACAACACACAAAAAGTGCCTTCACACAAAGGTCTGATTTAAGTCATAGAGGTTTTCGAGAAAACACAAAGTTTGTTGCTGGATTACAGCTTAAATGGTTACATGTGTAAGTGTCTTGACATGTCAGGACTTAATTAATCCCTCATAATCAATAAAATGTGCAACACTCTTAAAAGCTGTGAGATAGTCCTTTCTTTTTAAACCCTGCAAATGTAATAATCAGACACAATGTGTGAACAAGAAAAACATGCCAGTCTGTAAGACGTTTGTGAAATGTCTCATCACAGGCACACCTAACAAGCCTGTGCTAGAAACTGGGCCATGAAATCCAAAACTCAATTCATATTTTTGTACCATTTCATTTATTCTAAAGCTTTACATGTCTGGTGCAGTAAACAGCATAAACCTCTATAGGGTTCACATATGGCTTCACAAATGTCAGAAAACAATCTTTAAATTGTTTGTTAAAAATGTGACACAGGCACAACTGCAAGGGCAGTTCAGCATCCGGTAAAAGAATAACATTATTGTAGCGGAGCAGCAATCAGCTGTAACAAGCTAAACTGACCTCCAGCTACCTAAAATTGTGAGAGATGAGTTATACAGCTCTGATTACGTGCATCCTTAGACTACTACCTCTACTCTTAGATAATAAAGAAGCTCAGCCACATTGAGAGCATGACAATGATGTCATCAATGCTGTAGACTTCTTTTGGAAGCCCAACATACCGCCCTCACAAAAGAAGGGATTTCTATGTTCCACATCTAAGTGTGTAAATGTGGGAGGGTACTGCATTAAATAATAAATGTCTTAGGCTTTCTGAAACTGTATACACCTACCTTAGGCCATGAACTTATCAGTCTTAATCAATCTTTGTATTTCAGTGAACTAAGGACACAAGGAAATGTTTTTTGTACAATAGGGCATAGGCTGAGAGTAATGACATCACTAGGGACTTTTCTATTAACTCAAAGAAAAATGGCTTGAACTCAAAAATAGAAACTGAATCATATTGGGACCCCAAGAATAAAACCTGTGCTAAAATTGTTGAGATTCTAAAAAAGTCACACCCCTACTGCTTTGAAGAAGACTGAACAGCAGGAATCGCTCAGCTGGGACCCTGCAGGGATGGATACAGATTACAGGTAAAAAAAAAAAAGGGTGAAAATACTGCCTGTAAGACCACGAGGGCAAGTTTGTATGCCTCACCCAGAAGAGAATTTGTCAATTTTGACAATAAAATGCATCAATATAGCCTACCATTAGGAGGGAACTGAAAACTTAGTTGAATTCTTTAATAAGGGACTTGTTAAAAATTGCACAAAAACACATCATTTCTTAAAGCTTGTACAAGACAAAACAAGATAACAAAAGTTTGTTGGGAACTATCTTATAAAATAGCCTAAAAGTAGCTTATCTAATTTAATTATCAAGGTCTTCCATTGCAATTTGGGAGACAGTGATGCAGTGCTTCACTCTTATTCTTTTCAACCCTTCCATTCCCACAGACCCCATGTTATACCGATCTTGTAGGTGATGCTTTTTCAAACCGTTTTAAAATCTTAAAGGTGAAGAATTTGCATATCTTTTCTGGTACTGAGTCAGGCACTACAATCACACCCTGCTGCATCTTAAACATTCCCAATCCTCCTCTGCCTTCTATCTTAGACCTGGTTTAATATGAGTTGCAAGTCTGTCTGGTTTTAGTCTACTGTGTAGGAAATCAAGACATAGAAACACACGAGGCTTACTTGTCTACTACAGTTTCTGTGCTTCAGCCTTTGTGTGTGCATAAGTCACCTGTCAGGCTTCTGCAGACAAGTTATGGCATGAGGACTGACACACCCTCCACCGCTGACAAAACCTCAGTCAACATTCAGAAGAAGATAAACTGAAGGTGATTCACAAATATGCAAGTGCGTACTCTCAGTTAGGAACATACATGGAAAGCTTGTTAAAAATGAATGGCCTGTAGAGCTTTGCAGTGCTTTTTAAGACTTTAAAGGCAGCTAAGGGAAATTATCTTTCACATCTTACAGCTAAGATTCCACCTAGATCTCTAATCCACTATCAAGGCAGGCTTAGAAATAATGCAAACCACCATTCTGAGCAGTTCCATTAGATTAAATAAGTGGTAAAGTGATCTGTGCAAACCAGGATTAAGAGAGAGAGTATGAAGCGTTGTGCATGTAAATTCTTGCACTTGGCTTACCACATTAAGCTTATATCTGCCAGATGGGACTGCTTGGATACAGAACACAGAGCAGCTTCACAGAGTATACAGTGGAATACAGTCTCTCCACCCATTATGACACACCTTGCTGGTGTAGTCTCTATGACCTTTTGTCAGTTCACACCCTCTCACAAGGTTTCAAGCCTATTGTTCTAAATCCAGATTCCCAAATGGCAGGAACAGTGGGATGACTACATAATACTTCCTTGTCCTCTCTGCCTTTAGAGGCCATATTTATACAACGGAGGAAGTCAGAGGAAACAAGGCAGATATTATTTGACACACATTACTGTACCACAAAACGACCTGGCACATTGGGTTTTATAGTGCATGTACTGAGGACTGACAAGGGTAAAAAAAAATCTATGCAGACATTACATTTAAGTTATGTAAATTTTGTTTTTCCACCAATTTTTAAGTTCATTTCTTGATCACTGCCACAGTATATAGATACTGCAACCCATCACAACTTGCCTGGAGAGCAAAAGTGGGGGCGTATTGGTGAAACCCTGCTGCAGTCACATGCATCATCCAGTGAAGTCGGCTAAATTAATAATAATAGTAATACGACTGCTTGGAGAGCACTTATTTTTAGAAAGGTGGTCTCCATCAAAGATAGAGGAAGCATGGATCCATGCTGCTGACTTAAAAATAAGGGGAAAAGTGGGACACGTTACCAAAACTTCTTCGCAGATGGTTCGCAGCTCCCCTTCCACCTTCTCCTTATACTCAACATTCAGCTTCTGCTTCTTCTCGCATCCCCCTTCGGTCTTCAGTTCGATACTGGACAATACCCTCCATGAGGACCGCCTCGCTCCCACCACGTTTTTGTAGGCGACGGACAGCAGATTCCTCTCTTCGTTTGACAGCTCGTCTCCCTTCTCCGTAACCTCCTTCATGGAGCATGCCATATCGTCATAACGCTCAGCCTGCTCCGCCAACTTGGCCTTCTGAATAAGATCATCTTTATTCATAGTTTATTTGCTGGCTGTTTCTGAGCCTTCCATCAAAAAAACCCAAAACACAACTAAAGAAACTTCCAACAGTGACGAATTTATTGTCCATCACAGTTTACAGACTGAGTTTGTGGCTCAACTTTGACTTACCCTTCCTACCAGATGGATCCCAATTTTTGGATTTTTTCAGGTTTCCCTTATTTTCCAAGTAACAATTAAATGCACTCACTTGAAGTTTTACCTCCTAATAATGTGTTAATGTAAATGGGACAATCTGCTTGTTAACAACCTGTTTGATAGGCTGAACTTTGTTGTAGGTCACAATGTTCCCAGATATCAGCAGTTAGTTTAGGAGTACAGTGTTTGTACCATATTTAGGAAGAATGAATAAACCAAGTTTATCCTTTAACTCTCACATATTTAACAGTAAGTTCACAGATGTGCAAATTCCTCCTGTCAGTAGACGTCACAACTTCTAAATCCTCTGCAGATAAAGTTTGTCGATGGCTTCTGCAGCCGTAACTTAACCATGCAAGCCTCTTTTCCCGCTTGCCCTACATTCTGCAGCCATATTGTTTGCATTCAAAGGCAGTGCCCACACAGCTGGAGGATAAGCCAAGTCTCTCAGCAGATAAAGTACAGCGCCATTGGCTGCTGCACCCTCTTTTCATTTCCCTCTGTCTGCTGGGGTGTCAGAGGCTCCTGGCCACAGCTGGAAGATGAATAGTGCTACACCACTCCACTTTGTCATGGTGTCCAAGAAGGCTCTAAATGGCATTGAGAGACTCTCAGGCTCTTACAAATGGGATCTCTGCAGCCCTGTGTAACCTTGTATGCACGGAACAGCCTGAATCTTTAAAGTTGTCGGATACAAACATTCCCAAGAGATTTTTAAATCTCTCGTGGGTTGCTGTCTCTTGCTCAGAATACAGGCATTTTCGTACTAAATTTGTATCTAATGTACCAGCCTCAATTCCCTTTCATTCCACTTATAAACTGGTTTAGAGAAGGATCTGTGCCCCAGCCTCGGTATACATTATGATGTTCTGAGAGTGTATGTGTGATGATAGGCACATGCTGTATTTATCTTAATGTACATGTGCAAGGCCACATGTGTACACAAATAAAGCCTTTCCATGTAGCCGCCTAGCAGTGCTCAGGCTGTAGAGACACAGATAACAAAAGTCTTCCAGCACTGCTTCCTCTGTGTTCAGTTTGGTTGTTCCTATACCAGGGGCAACAACTCCTACCTGCTCTGTCTTGCTGTTCTCATGGAAACGCATCAAAGCAGCTGAAAGACAGACAGAAACTGAGAGAGAGAGAGAGAGAGAGAGAGAGAGGGAAACATACGCCTGAGATACTTGTTACTATACTGTTGCACTCTTGGTCGTCCCTGTTGCTCCTCTTGGCAGTGACAGTAAGTCGTGTCACACATCTCTTTCCCCCTTCTGTTGGAGGTGAAGACCAAAGAGAAATACAGTGTGTCGCTGCTGTTACGCTGTGGTGAAATTCAAGGCGCCCAAGTCACCCACTCAACCAGCACAAACTGCGCACTTTTGTCAGTTTCAGGGTACGCTCATACATATTTCAGTGGTTTGAAGGTATTCCTCCATGTTGAGTTTTCCCTGTGTGATGAAACTATTGCTGACACATGAGAGAGCCCGCGGCCCGAGGAGTTCAGAACCAAGATTCAACCAGAGATGCCTAAAGGCCTACAGGCGGCGATTACAACAGCTCCCATTAAAAGCAGCTTTGATGGAAATCCAAGGGAGCATGTCTCCATTGGGTCCGAGATGGGCAGAAGATTCATTCACGGCCTCCTTGTAGATTTAAGTCAGTAAATGTTGCGACGTTGGGCGTCAGTGATAGTGGAACATATGCAGCAACGGCTACTGCTGACTGTCACAACAGCTCCTCCACAGCAAACACGACAACAGAACGAGACCGTGGTTGGTGGGAAGAAACAGTAAGCTGTATAAATGAATGTGGATTTCTCTACTGAGGTTGTTAAATCTATGAAATATCCCAGAGTTCAAAGAAACATTTGCAAGAGTAATGTTGATGTCTGGATGCTCTGTGTGCAGTGATATGATGCAGCACCAAGTGTCCTCTGTCTTCATGTGCCTGGCTGATAAGCAGCTAAAGCTGGGAGTAACACACAATGCGAAGCGTTCTGACAGTAAAAAGCTCCCCAATTTATTTAACTACATACAGCCCTGATATGCCTGACACATTTCTTGAAAAAAAAGCCTCTGCCTGGGTAACCTGATGTTACAAACACCTGTCCTATTCCCTGTGCAGCAGTACACACCGCCTTGTACCAAAACACTAACATCGATGTCACTGGCAATGTCAGTTTAGGCCTGTGTGGTTCACTGTCACACTGTTACTGTGGCAAAAATGGCAAATATAAGAGAATCTCCAAAGTATTTCCAGCAAAACAAACTTGTAGCAGAGATATAATCCTCCCATGGGACCAGATAGCTTGTAGCAATGATAGGGCATCCCATACTTCCACAGTGCTCCCCACTGGATTGTCCTGGTGATGTAAGCCTTCTGAATCTCTGAATCTGCTCGTGTTTAAATGGACAGAGGTTCTTTGACTTTGGGAAATGAAGGAGACAAAATGCGTGAAGACATAAAGACAAGGAGGCAGACTTTGTCCCTGTTTATTGAGGACATCTTGGGTAGAACTAACTTGAGACCTGAACACTTTGCATACTCGTCCGTGTGAATCGTCTCCTTCCAGGGCTCAAACCAAGCGGCCCAGTGCAGGAAGGATAGATATTTGGCAGCGAGCCTAGATCAGCCTTTGAAAGGTTTAGACTGAACAGTTCCTCTCAGCTCTGACAATATGCTGTATGAGGATCTGAGGAGTATCATTTGATCCAGACTACAGAGGAAAGTGTTCCATCAAGAGGAGCTCCTTCAGTTTGTTTGGCAGCAAGTTAATTCCACTTAGTGTGGAGAGAAAGAGAAAGGAGCAGCACACCGCAGACTGCAAAAAAAAAAAAAAACAAGGAACCATAAAAAAACTTTTTCTCTGGCTTTTATAACCCCCCGCTGTTTTCAACAAAGAAGAAACGCAAACGCACAAAAGTTTTGACATGACATTGATTTAAATCACACACTGTTCTCCCCTTTTGCTTCACAGAACTACAATTTGAGCCCCTGATTAGATATCTGAATGAATACAGGAAACCAAAGCCAAAACATGATATTTTCAACTCTATCAGCAGCAGCGAAGAGAATTAATTAGA
>JAPZDW010000007.1:12348611-12358929 GCA_029814725.1 Acanthurus nigricauda
CTGATTAAGTGATAGTCACTACACATACTAGATTCAAATTCTGCTGCTATGGGACAAACATGTCTAATTTCAAACTATTATATATTTTCATGATGTGATTTGGTTGAAGGGATGAATAGCCAGAACAGAACACATGTGACTGAATAAGTACTTAACACTCGTTGCTGGGGATACAGAGGGTGATGACAGGCTGTAATTGCCTCTATGACCACTGCCAACAAAAGGGTTTGTCAAAACACTGCCGTGACATAATACAGCTCAAAAAGAGCTGAGATAAGAAGTCAAATTAGTTCTTCTTTTAGTGTTACTATTTTAAACACTCATTTCTCCGGGCTGTGAGTATCATCCTCCTCAGTGTTGTGTCTGTCTGCCTCCGTGTCCTCGTTGTTCTGTGTTTGGTTTGGTTCAGCTACTTCCTTATTCTGAGATGGCCTCAGGAGATATTCCAGCTCCTCTGCGCTGATGGCCACCTTCTCAGGAATCAACCATCTCTTAAAGTGTTCAAGAGCACTGGTGGAAGAGGCACAAAAAGTCAACGAAAAAATTTATTTCAAGAACTTAAATATCTGGGAAATCAAAAAAATGCTAGATAATCTTATACTCTAGAATAGAAAATTATCAAACTCTTGTAAATTCAGAGCAGTCTGTTTAAAAAGTAACACTAGATAGAGATCCTCCTCCAAGGTCTGAAGTTCGAATAAAATGTTCAAAGATACAGTCTTTACTCAGGCTTACACTGGGCAGTTATTGGCAGACCAGAAAGAAAACTGAGGACAGGATCTCTACCTTAAAAAAAAAAACTTTGCCAAATGTTGTGTGTCATGGCAGAATTATGTTGCATGCAACAGTATAATCCAACTCTACCGTCCTACCTCTCATCCATGTCTCCCCCTTGGAAGAGCTCGGAGGTCTGAGCATCGTGCAGAAATCTATCCCAGCATTCTTTCTTAGCTTGAGACAAAGAACGCAGCATATCTCTGGAGGTCACATCACTGGACTGGCCCTTGAGTTTCTTCAGGCGGTTTTCTGCACCAAAATGAAAAACACTGTATATTATATTCTAAATCAAAATGTTGACATTTTGAAATGGAGAGTCAGGGACAGCAATTTCTCACTCTTTGACAAAGCACACACACAGCAGGATGCTGAACATTGTGAGTCCATGAATATGAAACATGTCTCTATATACAATGTCTTACTGGCCAAATGTTTTTCTCTTTTTTGACATCTGCAGCACGGTTATGGGACTGTTTCCTCTTTCTTCATTTGCAGTCTAATAGTTGGTCAGTTTATTAGATATTATGTGATCATTTTCATTATTGATGAGACTATTTTATCAAAGTTCATTAGTCTTTTAGTCTATAAAATGCCAGAAAACATTAAAAATGCAAAATTTTTGAAGCCCAATGTGATGATACCAAATTGCTTAAATAAAACTAAATCACCATCAAAGAACAGCATACAGCCCATTTCTATGATTCAATATATTTCATAAGTACTGCTAATTATAAGACAATTATCCGCTAAGCATAACGCAAAACACGTAGATCCTGTGTGACTAAAATATCAGTAGCAGACACTTGTTCTCTGCACTAAAGAAGTGTTGTGCAACATCTTTTAATTGTGACAGATTTTGACAAGTATCCCAACAATGTGTCATACAACCTGGCTGCGAAGGATGTGAGATAGATGCTGTCTACAGGTGGATGGAGGACAATTAGTGCTGTGACATGAGACCTGCAGGCACCAAAGGGGCAGAAAGAATAGCTGTACCTAAACTGGCTATGTATATCTCAGAATCTTCCATTGGTTCCCACTTGGCGCTTGAAGAACTGGTATTTGTCCCATTAGACTGTCCATTGACCTGAACCCCGACTTGTGCTGCAGGCTGGAATGAGTCATTGAACTGCGTGTTGTTCTCTACAGCTCCTTCAGCTTGCACCTCCGGCAGACTGGAGCAGATTTCGGACCAAAGCTCCCCGCTGGACCGGACCTCCTGACCCTCGAAGTCGTCAACCATCCTGATGTTCTGAAAAAACAGATGTCAACATCATTTTTTTTCCAGTTCCGGTTAGCGTTAGAACATTATGTCTCAGTTCTTTCAACAACATTAAATATACATCTTCATGGGACATTTAGATTTCTAACGTTCCTAGATAGCAAGAAAACTGTACATATTTCCAAACACGAACAGCCAGTCATAACTGAATTTACATCAACATAGTTGAGCTCCATTTCTGTCCAACGAACCACTGTATTTAATATTGGTTGTTTAAAATGTTCTTTAAACGGTTTGACACAAAATAAATACCATTTCCTACATACCTGTAAGAAAATTCCAATCGATCAACTGTTATTTCCTCTAAAATAACACTTAATAGATTTAGGATTAGCCTCGCTAGCTAACTGTGTCCATGATCAACTATCTTTCATTAGCGACAGTCCACTTCCTTATTTGGTGGGGTATGATTGGACACTGTGAAGACCAATAAAATAGCTTCGAAATGTGATTGGATTTCGTCGTATGAGCCAGGCGCTGTGATTAGCTTAGGAAGGAGTCCGGAAGTTTTTCTCAGCTGATCGAAGGAACGGTGGCGAACTATCCAGGTAAAAAAGCTCTGCAGCTGAAATAAACTCACCTGCTGACGCTGACCTCTGCTTAATTACTTTACTCGTGGATCTTGGCTTTTTAAAGAACTAACATTAGCACGGGCAACTGTCCAACTAGTACTTGTTGTTTGTAAAGTAACGCTAACTTGTCAACTCTGAAGCAATGGATTGCTGCTTGTGCTGTGTTTTATATTTGAGTCATGTTACATTCAGTACAGTACACTTACATGCAAGTGCTGATCACCATGTCACTGCAGGGAGATCCAGTGTAGGAAATGCACGCAGTGTTGCGCCTGGCAGTAGTGGCAGTCCCTATGGGTGTGCTGCTGTCCCGGACCATGGCGTGGATGTCTAGTGGCAAAACACAGGCGGAGCTCATCAGCAGGCTGAGGGGTAATGAGCCGATAACAGGGACTTAACAGGGACTTTGACATTTTAAGGTCTCTGTACTAAACCCTCGAGGTCCCAGAAGTAAAGATGTCTATCACTGTTTTTCTGCTCTATTGAAACAAATTAGGGTTATTATCTAATAATACTGACAGGCATTGATTATTATGTTAAAAAATATAAAAGGAAGTTTTATGAAGAATAAAATGAAAACTTCAATAAAGAAAATGTCAGTTTTTATTGTATTGTCTACTGACATTAATCTTAAAATATTTAAAGGGCTCTTAAAAAAGGAAATGGGGAAAAAAAAGGCTGCTGGATATTAGAATGACAAATGAGCACAGTGCAATGAAAAGTTTAAATTGCAAAGTGGAATTTCCGATTTTTCAAATGAAAAAATAGAACAGTTCAAATGTCTAACTTCAAAGCAGAAATGGAATAGCTCAAATTTACTCATATAGTTTTTACACAAACAAACAAACTTAGGCATCACAGTGTTCATTCAGCTCAGACCACCAAACCATCAGGACCACAGAGGACCAGAACCTCCAGTACCACAGAGGACCAGACCTGCAATGCTTGGAGTCCATCAGGACTAGACAGCAGGAGCAGACAGAGGACGTGAGCAGCGATATGCTCTGAGCTCTGAACTCTGGTGACACTCTGAGGATTTCGAACTTCACTGTTAAACTCTGTTTCTGTGGTGCCTCCTCAGACTGACTCTACTCACTCTGATGAATCTGTGAAGACTTGATTTGAAGGCTTTTGTTCACAAGCTGCTTCTTCCTCCTGCTTCAGAACCAGCTGCACTGATACCGACTCGACCGCCGGGCTTGAAGCATCAGTGTCAGCCACCATGTCCTCCCTGATCGCCATATTCTTTATGGCAGTCGGTCTTCTCATTGACGCTTCTCCGACGATCTCTCCAGCCGTGGAGGTTAATGCAGCATCCCAACTCCAGTAGGTGGCGCTATCTTCAAGTTGTCCATCCTGTTCTTTGTCTCATATCAGGAAGAACTCATCTTCATCAGGAGAACAGAGCGACATGGTGGAGGCGGTGAAGCGTCACATTCTCAACATGCTGCACCTGAGCACTCGGCCCAACTTGACGCAGCCGATTCCACGGGCCGCGCTGCTCAACGCCATCAAGAAACTGCATGTCGGCCGAGTCACTGAGGACGGCAGCGTGGAGATCCAGGAGGAGGGTGAAGGCCCCGGGACCTCAACACCACCTGAGCCGCCATCAGAAATCATCACCTTCGCAGAGGCAGGTGAGTGTGACGGGCCGTCAGACACATCAAGTACAAACAAAGTTTTGAGCTCATAGAAAAGAGCTTAGTTACAGTTACAGTTGTAGAACTAGTACAGAGTTACAGTTACAGAGTTATAGTTACAGTTACTGAATGAAAGTTAATACAGAGATATCAAGTTATGGTTACAGAGAATCAGAGTTACAATTGATACAGAGGAACAGTGACAGAGTTACAAATAAACAAAGTTACAGTTACAGTTAAAGATATACAGTTACAGAGAATCAGTTAAAATTATAGAGGTACAGTGATACAGAGTTACAGAGACATCAAGTTGCAGTTACAGAGATACAAAGTTACAGTTACAGAGGATCAGAGGTACAGTTACAGCGTGATAAAGACACAATTACAGTTACTCTGATTTGTCACGTTTACATGCACTTAATTAATCCGTTATCAGAAAAAAACAGTAAAAAGCTGGATTTTTTTACACATGAAGTTGAGTTTCTGATTCACAGTTAAGAGCAGAAGAAGAATGAACTTCCTGCTATTTTTAAACATGGTGTCGGTCGTCATGGCTTCGCTGTCAGTCAGCGCGTCCTCATGTTTGAGTTGCTACTCGAGTAAAACACTTAGCAGTGTTCTTCTTCTTCATGAGATGTGCGCAGAAAACAACAGCAAGCTTTAGTTTGTGGTTAAAAAACATCCACTCACATTTTCAGCTACATCTGTTCTTACATATTTACACGTGTGCAGCGGCCACGTTACACTGTTTACCTGCACTAAATGTAACTGAATACCGTTCAAAGGTGTCGGGTGTGTCCTTTTGATTTTTCTTAATGAGATGATGGCCTCTATCTGGCGAAGGATATCGCATTATACTGTTTACATGACGATTTAATTAATCCAGTAACTTCAGAAATCTGATGATGATGATGGTTTTTTTTACTGTGAACTTGCCGACTGCCACAAACAGACCGACACAGTTACAGTTACATCGACAGCATTACAGTTACGGTTACAGACTCAAACTTCTCCCAAACGGTGACGTCAAACAATCAGGTCTGTTTGACACTAAAACACATCTACTTTTTCATTAAAGTTGAAATGGGCAACTTTCATACCTAGCATATCGTCAGCGATGCTAACGTAGCCAGTCAGGGATTGAACCTGATATTTCTCAGTTTTCTAACCGGTGACAACACTTAAGTTCAGACTGCAAGCAATTTGACTGATCTTACTTGTGAAGTTTGTTGAGATTTTGCTGAATTGTACTTTTACACTTTGCAATCAGACATTTTAGCTAAGTTAGCTATAAGCTAACGCTACGGCAACTCAAAGGTCTCAGAGGTCGATGACGACATGTGACATCAACGTAGTCATGCTATTGGCTCAGAGATCCTTTGGCCACATCAGATCTCATCAGACACGTCATGCTGTGGATGTGCTTTTTTTTTATTATTTGTCTTCATGCCATCGTGTCGTTACAACAAAATCTTTAAATCATTAAACTTTAAATCTGTCAAACCAAAAAGAGAAAGAGACACTTCAAGACTTTGAGCTGAAAGAAGCCCGACTTCATTTAATATCTTCATATGAAGTCAAGTCAGACCTCACTAAACCTCTGTCTGTCTGACTGTCTGTCTGTCTGTCTGTCTGTCTGTCTGTCTGTCTGCCTGTCTGTCTGTGTGCTCTGTTATCAGCTCATTCACAAAAATCCAAAAAGTTCAAAGTTTGTTTACAGATTTCACAGTAAGAATCTGAAGCCACACAGACTGATTCTATTGATTCTGAGTCTGAGTGAAGTCTGTTTTTCCACTTTTGTTTCACACTGAAGCTTCAACATGTCGGCACTTGAACGTGAACGTACCTGAACGCAGCACGTTTTACACAGAATGCTGATTGGCCGCTGCAGCTGTGTGATTGAGCAGATTAATGACAGTGAAAACAACATGGAGGTCGAAAAAGCCTCAGCATTCGGTCAGGAACGTGATTTAATGTATATATATATATGTGTGTATATATATATATGTATATATACTCACACATACAAATAGTAATGTCACAGTCCAGTCCAGTGAAAGATTTTTTTTTAAAATCCGTGCAGTATTAGGTAAAATATTGGACACTACCCTTAGTTACTGAGTGGGTGCAGAAATGTTGACTTTTTACATGTTTCACTTGCAAAGATTTGTGGGCACAGTTAATGCTCACAGTTTTACAAAGTGTTCACATGTCTGTATTGCATTTCTATAGTTTTCAGCCTTCAAGGGAAACACTTTATGAAAGGGTTTCTCGTGACAAACAGAAATGGATTTGCAGCAGTTATTTAATGGAGTTAGAATAACAGTGGTGTTAAGAAATGAATAGCGAGTACACAGTGAGGAAGTTAAATGCTTGTTAATCATTAAACATGAGGGGTGACGCTCTGCAACTGACCAGATCAATACAAGGTTAGGAGCTTTGTTAGAGAGCATAAAGAAAAAGAAAATGCAGGATGCAAGTAATGTGTTGGTAAGGCACACATGTAATATAGGCTAACACTATGTTTACTGTGCCCTTTAAGTGCAGGGTAAACTCACTTGAACTCGGAGCTGACCCACATCATTTTTAGACTGCTGCATGTGCGTGACACACATATAGTAACCTATCACGAACTAATATTAGGCTGGTTTTACATACATATATAATTTGTTTTAATCACGCTAAATTTACTGGCGGTCCAATATCAATCATTTTTTCATACAAGTGATAACCAAACATACATCCAGGGCACGATATACTTGTTTCCAAAAAGTTGATGTTTTGTTTCATTTCATTGTCAAGTTCATCTGGTACTCACCCACTTTGAACTGAGACGTCTTGTCATCGGGGTCTGCGTGCTCTTTCATCAGCATGAAGTGGAGGATACCGAAAGAGTTTTGGATCCCAAAGATAGACCCGTTGCACCAGGTGGCTGCAAAAACAACCAGCCAGCCATAACCTCCCTCTGGTGGGGCGAATCCGGCTCCGTGGCCGTGCGTCTCCACCTGGACCCCAGCATCGGACTCAGAAGCCGTGGAGAGGGTCGACTTGCAGCCGCCCTCGATCAGTTGCACGGCGCTGTCCTCCTGCACGATTTTACACTCGCTGCCGGTCGCTTGATCATCACTGTTCTTTTCTGCTTCTTGAGGAGCATCTCTTTGCTCAATCTCAGGATCTGCAGCTGGCTGCTCCGTCCGAGAAACTCCGCCGGACGGCTGCGCTTGGTTGTCTAAACCGTTGATCCCCATGCTGTCTGAACTGATGTAGAGGTTAGTGAGGAGTCTTGGCGCACATGCATAAGATATAGGTCACTGACATAAGAGGACCAATTTGAATAACAGATTTGATTGGCTATCTGTCAAAATGTTCAAGATAGACTGTCTCTTTATTGACAGACAAAGCTCCTACACGCTGCTTGTAGCCCAAGTCTGAGCCTCAACTTCAGTGAACAAAGCCCATACTGCGAACATCAAATGTGTCATGCTCGTGATGTATTGCTAGATAACTTATAAAACACCCATTGTCATTCTCCTCTGAGATTTTTGTTTTTCCAGGAAATAGCAGGCGCCGCCTATTTCTCCTTAAAATGTTAGCCTGGGTTTCTAAGAACAACCTATGAAGACAAAAAACATGTATTTACTTTTAGAGGATTCCCTGCTAGGTGCCAAATACAACCTGTGAAAACGTCAGTTCATCATCAACCTGTGAAAACGTCTCGCTCCGTATCGTCCCGTCCAGTCCGCACACGATACACACAATCCCCCGGTGACAAAAGCAACGATTAGGCGGTCCGCTTCTTTCAACTGTTATCTTAACACGTTGTTAATGTGAAATAGGTAGGCCCGTGTGGGTCCCAGACGGTGTCTCGGCTCGAAAGTGTCAACAGAGCTGCGGCCGTCATTCAACAGCTCGTCCCCGCCTCCCTTCCTCGGCGGATGGACGGTTGGGACCAATGGCGGATCTTCGAAACCGTTACGGCGAAGTCGTGGGACGAGCTTGCACTTCGTGTTTTATCGGATTCACGGAAAGACCCGAGTGCTTCTCAGCTCAGCTTCCTACGGCCTCAGAAACCCCCTCGCGCCCAGTCTCGCCTCATATGACTGTACCCGAGACGCTGACATCTGTGTCGCCCGCCTGCCCGGCATTTTAATGAGCTAGCAGGTACACCGGAGATCATTTCACACTGTTTGCCTTCATCAAGAAGTCGAGGACGTTTCTAATAATTTTGCGTACAAGATGTTAGTCTTTTAAAGGAAGAAATCCTGCATTTAAAAATCTTTCTTTAGTACATAAAATAATATGAGCACATGCATAAAAAGCCGATGTAAGTAGTATATTATAATATAATTGAAAAATTATTTATAATCGCTTATTTTTTAAGCAGCATCTAATTGCTGTGATTGCTGCGTGTTCTGTATGTGCATGTTCCTCGCACTGAATTAGTAAATCAAACTTTTAAAGCTGATTTTTTATTTATTATGGAATAAGTGAGAAATGTAATGCTGCTAGTATGCCGCTTCCATGGTGTTTTTGCTGAAAATTGTGAGAATTTGAAAAAAAAAATTGGTAGAGCCATGTGTGGGCATTACATTTTAATGGAATGAAAATAGTTTGACTGTCACTGGTTACTGGATGCTAAATGTACTTGGCGACACGTTTTAAAACCATATAGCATTCTGTTAAAAAACAATATATATTTTTCTGTTTGTAATACAGTAACATCTGTTTTAATTTGATGAAAAATCATAATAATAATTTTGTGTACTAATAAATAACTAATGTGCAAACACATAACTAATACAGCTGGAAGTTACCAGTACTTGAAATGTAAGTGCTTGAAATTTAATCTTTAAAGTGCTTGAGTTTGACTTTGGAAAGAGTATGGTGAATTGTTATATATAGCTGGGTAATTTGCATAACATCGATTGCATCATTTTTTAGGAATTCATAATATTTTTGTATGCAAAACTAAGTTAATGTAAAAGTCAAGTAGGTAAGTGTAAGTAAGTATTTTCATCTGAATGTCTAAAATTTAAGTGTAAGAAAATACTCTAGTGAAATAGACATACTTCAGAACTGTGCTTAAGTATAGTGCTTAACTAAAGGTACTGATTTTCCAAAGCAAAACATTAGAATACTTCTCAGACTACTGTGGAAAAGCAAACAACTTAAAGACTGAAATCAAGCTGATAATTATCTTTTGTCTCTAAACAAGCAGGTCAACCGCACAGTTTTTCCCCCAAAGATTCATCTTTGTGACGTGAGAGAGAAGAGGCCAGAGAGTCTCAAAATGAGAGAATTTCACACATGAACTGAGTCTTCAAGTTAGTGAGCAACAAAGAAAAACTACATTGTTATCTTATTTGTCAGGCCCAACTATGTGTGACATTAAGGTTATAGTTCTATTTATAGTTACACCTTGCCATTTTGATCTTAAACTGATTTTTTTGAATCTCATTTAATCTCCTTTGTTGTGTGTTTGGATGTCATTTCTGCTTCTCTCTCTCTGGCACAAAGCTTTGATCAAATCAAGTCAGTCTATTTACAAGCCCATTAGATTTAATTGGATAACTTCAAATGGGCAAGAACAAGCACTTGATTTTCCCAGAGATAGTCTAGGGAACTTTTTTTTGGGAGAGATGTGATTGTAGGCCACAAAAAAAATATTCTCCACTAAGTGGAGCTACAGCTCTGTGTAAAAGGTTGTTTAGGATTGTGGGTTCAAGGGCAGAGTTGGAAGTTGTGCAACATTTGGCAGTGTAGTTAATTCAAACAAGGATGTTCTTTATGTTACATGAATTTATTTGTGCTTGTTTTTTCCTGTTTCAGGTCACGCAACACTATAGTTGTGTTGTTTTTAACAAATGTTTCAGCCTTTATCATTAAGGACAGTATGACGTGGCACAGTAGAAAAAGCAGAGGTATAAATAAAAAACTGATGATGGTTAAGTTCCCGTAGCTGCTTTGGTTTCTGGGTCTTGTTTCAGGGTCTAAGTGTGCGCATTCTTTATCACTGACACACAGTTAAGCCCTATTAAGATGGTTTA